>JAQGDQ010001426.1:0-37500 GCA_030141605.1 Tubiluchus corallicola
ATATATATATATATATATATATATATATAAGTGCATAGTTTATATTTTAGTTTATAAAAAATAATAATTATCTTATTAGCTTTATTTTCGACATAATTTACATGGCTCCAAGTAAGTTTCGAGTCAAAAATAATGCCCAGATGCTGTATATTATTGGCCACTTCAATTTCAGTATTGTCAACATATATATCTCTAAGGTTTGATGGGAGTACTTTGCATGAATATAAAATTGCCTTAGTTTTATGAACAATTCATCATCAAGCGCCACCTGGACACCAAATTTGAATTATAGTAAGGTCACGATTGAAGCTATCAACTGCAAGGTTAATATTTTTGCTGGAACAAAGTAAGTTAGAATCATCTGCAAACAGGTGAACAGTATTTTCCAAGTTTGCAGGTATGTCATTAATGAACACCAGAAACAACAATGGACCAAGAATTGATCCTTGAGGAACACGTGCCTCCATGAGCTTCCATTCAAAAACAGTGCCTTTGTTGACGACTCTTTCGTGACGATAATCTAAATAGTTTTTAGCCAATCTAATAGTGGTCCTTGAACACCAGTAAAGACAAGCCCATCATGCCAAACTCCATCGAAAGCTTTAGATATATGAAAGATGAACAGTCTAGATAGGTTTGACTATTACAACACTAGTTTTCTAGCTCTTACGTTTACTAATTCTGTATATATAAATTATTGTAATTTTTTTATTACAATTTTATTTAACTTTACTGCTTGTATTGTATGCGGTCCTACCTGCCTATATTAAAACTGAACTGAAATGAGTACAATAGAAGTAGCCCATTTTTTAAGCAAACCGATGATTATTTAATTATATTTCATTAAATTTTAATTATTAGTGGGGCATAAGATGTTTCATGGTAACATAAATGATTAATCTCCATATTGGCATATAAACATTAATGGATCATCTGGATTGTAGTAGCATATTCCATCGTAACCACATGGATCAGGCTCACATGGGTGCATGACACTGCAGTCATCTCCTAACCATTCTGGTCCACAGAAACAGTAGAAAGATTCCGACTGATGCTCAAAGCACGTTCCATTGTTCTTGCAAGGATATGAATCACATGGACCTCCGCTTATTTCGCAAAGTTCGCCAATCCAACCGGAAGTGCATTTGCAAATTGCAATGCTGTCATCACTTTCCTCGACAAAACACTCGCCGCCATTCTGACAAGGATTCGGGAAACACGGATCGCTTACATCGCATCTTTCACCCAACCAACCGTCTGCGCATGCGCACGTGTACGTCCCGTTGCTTTCGTGACACGTGCCGCCATTTTGACATGGCTGAAAATCACACAGCAACTCTTGAACTTCCATCTGACATATGTACATCACAGGATTCCTAGTGTTAAGGTAGCAGATGCCATCGAGACAAGGCGAGTTGTAACAAGGATCCCTCGTGGTGCATCTGCTGCCCAGCCATTCTGGAATGCAACGGCAATAATATTGATATCCATCATCAAAGCAGGTCCCGCCATTGTGGCATGGTGTGGAGTCACAAAAACCTCCACTTACTGGTTGATCACAAAGATCTCCGGTAAAGCCTGGGTCACACTTACAATAAGGTAGAGTAAAATTTTCTGGATTTGGTGCACAGTCACCATTAATGCAGAGCTCTGAGTCATATTCTAAACACGGATCAACAAAGTTGCAGTAGTAGCCCACGTAACCATCATCACATGTGCAGTTTGGTTTTGACGGATCATTGATGTAAGGCTCACAAACTCCATTTTCACAAGGATCTGGTCTACAGGGGTCTTCGAACTCACAAAAGTCTCCAATGTATCCTTCAAGACAGTCACAGTTAATTGTTGTATCGTTAATTTCCGAGCAGATGCCACCGTTCTGGCAAGGGTTTGGCAAACAAAGGTCAATGTCCTTTTCACAGAACTCTCCTTCAAATCCATCCGGACAATTGCAATCAGGAATTGATGGATCTGTGATATTTGGTGTGCATGTTCCTCCATTCAAACAAGGTTCAGAGTTGCAAGGGTTTCTGATGTTGCAGTCATCTCCAACCCATTCCGGTCTACAATGACAGGTGTAGGAGTTATCCACCCTCCAACACGTCCCTCCATTCATACATGGGTTTGGCACACAAGTAAGATCAATGTCGCAGTGATCTCCATCCCACCCCTCGTGACAAATACACTGAGCTATCTCAGGATCTTGTGGATGGAGATAGCAGTAACCATTAATACAGGGATTGTTTGCATCAGCGCATGGATCAATAAACTCACAGTTTTCTCCTGCAAATCCTTCTTCACAAAGACACTGGTACTGACCAGGTGTGCTAGGATGTACCGCACATGTTCCATTGTTTTCACAAGGCTGTGGGTGACAAGGATCCTCTTTTTCACAATTGTCACCCGTCCATCCAGGCTCACAGAAGCAAATGTATCCATTCGGTGGTGGACCAGGAATACAAGTACCACCATTCTGGCAAGGTTCAGATGTACAATCTGCTGTGATTGCTACAATGAGACATAAACCAACACAAAGTCCTGGCAGCACTTTTCTATAAGAAGAATCCATTTTTATTCTCTGAAATCAATTAAAAATGTGTTAGTATCACTTATTTATATAGCCAAATTTATTTAGATTTAACTTTTTTAGTCCCTGTCATCTGAACAGTCGTCAGCAAAATGAACAAAACGTATCAGATAGTTAGTTAGTCGTAGTCCTACAACAATTCGAAGTAAATTGGAAAACAAATGTTGTTGTACACTTAACCCTTTCAAACCCGTTGTATCCCGTGGGATACGAGAATATTTTCTGCCTTTAAAATTAATAAAATTTTAAAACTGGCAGTTATTTGATTTGTTAATAGTTATTTTGATTTAAGCCAATAACAATAGACTAAAAATAGTGATAAAATGGCAAACTAGAAAATCTACATCTAAAAACTGTGCAAGGTACAGTACTTTAGAGACGACTTTGTACAGATCAGCATAGCATGCATACTAAATGTCTTAAATAGTTTAATAAATTATCAACAGTTGCAAAATGAAACACATTTTATGCTTCCATTGAATCCCAATGTATCCCGTGGGATACAGGCTATATTTAGCACACGGGCACAGGTAGAAAAAAAATTTTATGTGTAAACAAGATGGACACACTGAACAAAAGTACCAAGCCAAAAAAATTTTTTTTATTAAAAAAATAATTTGGGACTGAAAGGGTTAACGTATTCTAACGTATCAGCGCTTTTTAAATTTTAAAAGTTAATAGTTTCTGTTTTATTATCATTTGATGCTTAATTTTCAATTAATAGAAACCAGTTGCCCTTTGACCTTTCAGTTTAACAGTTTAACGGTTTATTGTTTGCAAGCTTTCATCGCAATATTAAAATACTATCAAAGGTGATGTACTAAAATAACAGAAAATCACCTAAAATGTAAAAATCACTTTAAATTATCACAAGAAGAATCATCAGTAAAAATTGCATGATCGCACTAGTAATTATTATTATTATTCTTTATTTAATATTCTAAATTATACACATATACAAATATTTACATAAAATACATACAGTGACCCTCTATTTGCAGGGTATTGTTAAAAAACTTTGTGAATAAAATAGCTGTTACATTCATAAGACTTTTATATACCAATAAATCACGGATATACCAATAATATAAAAGAACAACTAAAATCAAATAGCACCAGTTTACAAAAAACGACCTGTATAATATAAAAGTGACTAGAAACAGAAAAATTAGATGTCTACAGATTTGTTCTGTTGCGCAAAGTTTAATATTTTATACTAAAGTTTGTAAAAACGAATCACAAACTAACTCAGTGAAAGCATCTAGCAGGTTTTTGTCACGAGAGGTGTAAATTTTACTAATGTTCTGAGATTGTAGGACATTTGCAAGCGCTAATCTTTTATTTTCATCGACCAGAGTAGAATTAAACCTTGTGACAAAAACGTGCTAGATGCTTTCACTGAGTTAGTTTGTGATTCGTTTTTACAAACACTAGTAAAAAGTCCTAGCATAAAATAGTGGACCAAAAAATTACACATATGCTTGCTGAAACAAGTGAGTCTTAAATAGTTTCTCAATTTCTTTAAAATTTGTAACAAGTTTTAGATTCACAGACAACTGGTTCCATAGGCTCTGTACCCAAATATTATACACTTAGTTTTTGGTATCTTAAGACATACGTCGAAGTAATAAACTCGAACATCTCTGTCAAATACGATGGATGCTTCCCGTTTTAGTGATTTAAACGTAACAACAAGAAATATAAATTATGTACGATATTGATACGATATTTTAAATGAAACGAATAAAATTTAATCTAATCGAATCTAACCTGTGTCACCTCGAAAATTTTGACCGTCTGTAATAATTCAGTTAATAATAATATTATTAATAATAATAATAATAATAATGATGATGATGATGATGATGATGATGATGATGATGATGATGATGATGATGATGATGATGATGATGATGATGATGATGATGATAATAATAATAATAATAATAATAATAATAATAATAATAATAATAATAATAATAATAATAATAATAATAATAATAATAATTCAGTTAAATTACTTATGGTACAGTTAAATTAATATACCGATACTACACCCACCGCTGAACGGGCTATCTATCCATACCCAGCACCCCCCTCGCCCCGTTCCCGTTCTCTACATCTCAGCCGTATAACTTTTGCAAAAAAGGGCCGAAAATGGCCATTTTTGGATGTTTTTCGCCCCCCCCCTTCCTTCCGGTGGGCCCCATTCGAAAAATAAACCATCAATGGCACGACACTAGATCGAGACCTTTCGTTTGATGTATAGATCGCCGCAAATGGTGCCCTCACCCGGGCTGTAGTCTCGAATATTATATATATATATATGTATATAACATACCAAGAATATTAATATAAGAGATACACAATACAGAGAGCTCTTGTTTATGTAATCGCTCGTGAACTATCACTGAAATGACTGTTTCTAAAGCGTGACTACCGTTTTACTAACCAGTTAACTCAAAAGTCCCCCCTTTTGAACATTACCACTTCACTTAGATACATTTATTAGATAGAGGAGACACAAATGAATCCTGGTTGAGCAGTTATTGGCTAATATGCTTAATCAGTCGGATGTGGAACGTTCAAAGGTTTAATTTAATGTATGTCATCAATTTTTTTCATCGGCTGGGGCGGATCCAGGCATTGGCTCACAGTATTTGATGCACCCCAACCAAAAGAAATTTCTAGTTCTTCCACTCTTTTTTCCACGCTCAGGAAAAAACTAACGCCGTTTTCAATCTGTTTTTGCATCTTCAAGAAAATTTCCTAGGATTAGTAAAAGCAAAGTACCATTCCCTAATCTCACTGTATCAACTTAAGTGACGTCAACGAATTGTTGCTTGCAAGTCTTAAACACGATGCAAGACATTCATATGTAAGTGGGTTCAAATCAAACGCTTATCATTTAGTGTGAAAATGCCAGCACGCCTTTCTCCAAGGCTTATCAAAAACTAACAGAAACTTCTGTTCAGTACTACTTGCGACATCTGTTTTCCCAAGTAATTTAGTCAGCTGTTAACACTCAGTGGCCATGCGAACAAGTCTGAGATAACACGCTATAATCTGCTGCTAGGTAGAAAAGTACTGTCTCTATCACAGTAACAATTGCCACGTGCTTTTACCGTGTACCGTCACATTCTTGGCTCTGATAAAGTGTAAACTTAGCTCGTGTGCTTAAAACACAAATTATTTAATAATGGACGCCTTGCATCCCCAAGAAATAAGTTCTGTGACTGTAAGTGAACTACAACAGCTTAACTTTTCACACTTGTCTGTCTCTCCATGAGAAAGTTGCAGTTAAGAAAAGAGGTCGTTTTGCACCTGATCTTCAAATAATAACTACAACATTGAAATTACATATGTGTGTCTCATTTTACACAGCACGAAAAACAATGGCTAAAAATTTTCTGAACCAGCACCGTCACTAATTTTACGTAGTAGTAGTAGTAGTAGTAGTAGTAGTAGTAGTAGTAGTAGTAGTAGTAGTAGTAGTAGTAGTAGTAGTAGTAGTAGTAGTAGTAGTAGTAGTAGTAGTAGTAATACTAGTAGTAGTAGTACTAGTAGTAGTAATAGTAGTAGTAGTAGTAGTAGTAGTAGTAGTAGTAGTAGTAGTAGTAGTAGTAGTAGTAGTAGTAGTAGTAGTAGTAGTAGGTGTTGTTGTTGTTGTTGTTGTTGTTGTTGTTGTTGTTGTTGTTGTTGTTGTTGTTGTTGTTGTTGTTGTTGTTGTTGTTGTTGTTGTTGTTGTTGTTGTTGTTGTTGTTGTAGCAGCAGCAGCAGTAGCAGCAGCAGCTGAAATTTCATCAACAACATTTTACTTTTCCATTTTTCACATGAATTTTAGGTGTCGTTTTTCACTCTTATGGACAAAGATGGAAGAACACTCGGAAGTTTGCAATGCAATCGCTGCGTGACTTTGGTGTTGGAAAATCATCATTAGAAGATACAATCTACGAAGAGGCTGGTTACGTCATCAGCGAATTTGCAAGTCAAAATGAAAATCCATTTAACCCAAGGAGACATTTGAAGCAAGCCGTGTCAAATATCATTTGCTCAATTAATTTTGGAAACAGGTAGGCTACGTCACTAGAATTGTACGTCTTAAAACACAAGAAATTACACCACTTACACCACTTACACCACTTACACCACTTACGCCACTTACACCACTTACACCACTTGCAAAGAGTTTTAAAAGTTCGTCTTGAAAGTGTATACCACTTACATACTGATAGGTAAGATAGGTAAGATAACATTTATTTTCATCGGTATGATATAAAACAGTACACCTCTGTAAAACATGAGCTTAAAGCTCGTAAACCGATATCAAAGATAATGTATATGAGCAATAACATGGTAATAAAATGTACTTCTTAAAATCTTTTGGATTTTACGTATATAGGCCTTGCGCCGGCAGTAACGCTATGTATAAACTTGTTATTTAAACTCCCGCGTTGACCGATAGACGCAGCGATTTTTAAACAAGTTTACATACTATTGTGTAAAGTTTGAAAAAGTAATCAGAGCATTCGTAGCGCACACGTCACTAACTGAGTAAAATTTTAAGTTACTGTATCTTGTCAATAAGATTGAAAATACGTTTTTGGTTAGTGAGTGGCGCACCCTGGAGGGTGAGTCAGCGATATTTTACCAATTGGTGAAAGCATTTTGAATAATTAATAATCTTGTTTTCTGGTTACATAAGCCTTTCTAGCTGGTAACTGAAATGCTAAGTAATATAACTTTGCATAGAGAGTTTTTTGGGGACATAATTTATCATTTCCTTTTCTTCTGCTGATTTACGTTGTGCATGAGCATGACGTGATGTAATGGCGCTGTTGGAACAGTATTGCGGGTGATTTAAAATGAAAACAAACAAAAATTCCTTTCAACGAGAATACGGTATGTGCATAAAATTGCTGTAAAGTAGTATAATTTTTTAAGGCGATTTTTCTGCAACCTAATTCAAGTACCCCTTTTCTTGTCCTTCAAAAATATCGTAGTTAAAAGGGGAGAAAGAGGAAGAAATAAATTCTGTGACTGTAAGTGAACTACAACAGTTTAATTTTTCCCAATTGTCTCTCCATGAGAAAGTTGCAGTTAAGAAAACAGGTCGTTCAACACCTGATCCTCAAATATAACTACGCCAGTAAAATTACATATGAGTAAAGAGGACTTGTTAAATTATGTTAAAAGCGTTAGATTATGGTAGATAATTATGCTGATGAATGCTGGCATGAAGCCAGTTAAGGAGTGGTGTCACGTGAGCAATTGATTCAGAACCGACGCGTAGGCGTCGATGTGTCGAAGCTCGGCGCACGAGATATAAGCCTTGTGATGCGCCCAGCTCAGGGGATTGACTCTGGAGCTGAAGGAGAGGAGGCTAGATCAGGGGGGCTTGGCATCACTATCTGTTATATTTATTGTGTTTGATGTTCAATAAACGTGTAGTTTTATAATCAGACTCTTCATAGTTTTGCCATTCCTAAAACACCAATAATCAGCTTCACACAACCAATACAACGAATTATTTTTACTACATGTTTGTTTCATTTTACACAGTATTAAAATAATGGTTACAAATATCCTAAAGCAGCGCCCTCACCAATTTTAGCTAGGAGCCGCCACTGGTTATCAAAATTATCTTCGTAAGACTCCATTATCTTGTTGTCTTTACAGGTTTGACTACAACGACGAACGATTTCAAACAATCCTAGATAACAATGATACGATTACGTCATCACCATTGTTATTTGCACCTGAAAACGCCTATCCAATACTAGCAAAGCTTCCAGGGAGCGTCCACAGCACTGTTATTGCTGCCATCAGCAACATTCGCAAAACTGTACAAGGGGTATGTCGCCGTACGTAATTTTAAGATAATAAGCCTATTCACAGTTCCGGCGATGTTCAAAGTTCAAAGGTTAAATGTGCCAGACAACGCAATTGGGTACACTTGGTGATGCCTAGCGGCCTATGCTGTTGTAATAGTAACAGTTTTAACAGGTAGCTACAACCTTACCTAGTTCATTTTTCTTGTTTCCAAGCAAGATCCTGATAGTAAATAGTAAATCACTCTACGCACAGACTAATGCATAATTAAGTAAAGTCCGCATAAAACAACTGAACTGATGTCGCCGTCGGCTTTGTTTTATACACATGTCATGTGACAGTTGAAGTTATGACGCGTTGCTGTGGTGCACTTAGCCTACAGTAACTGCGCATGCGCACAACGAAACTGTGAAAATGCTTGTTAACTACATAGATGATTAGATCAATGTAATAGTTTATACTGCTGTTTTTGTAAATTTATTATTTTGCATTAATATATTTTTTATTTTAATGATTTGTACAAATGCATATTAAATTACATACATACATTTCACAATACGCATATATGCTCCTTTTCTATAAGTAAAATCGTCGTAATCATCATCATCATCATCAACATTATCGTCATCATTATCACCACCATCTCCATCTCCACGTAAACCTCCACCACCACCGCCACCAGCACCACTGCCACCGCCATCGTCACCACCTCCATTGCACCACCACTGCCAAAACCACCACCACCACCAACATCACCACTGCTGCTCCTAACACCACGACCACGACCACCACCACCACCAACAACAACAACAACAACACAACCACCATCATCACAACCACCACCAACACCACCAACAACAACAACACCACCGCCGCCGCCGCCGCCGTCGTCGTCGTCATCATCATCATGACCATCATCGTCATCATCATCATGACCATCATCGTCATCATCATAATCGTTGTCGTCATCATCGTCGTCATTTCCTTAGGCAAATATTGAGTTCTTGTACTTGAATCTGATTTCTCCTGCTTATAAGGCATTCAAACATTGCTTTAATTTCGTATTGATTACAGGTTTTAATTTCAGATAATTGACGAACACAGATCAACGTTTGATCCTGACAACATTAGAGATTTCGTTGATTATTATCTAAAAGAAGCCAAAGAACGCGAAGAAAGGGATTCAAATGAACCGGAAAGTGCAAGTAAGTCAGTTCAAGTATAAGAACACGATGTGAGTCAAAGACATCGTTAAACACATTGTTTTCAGTGTTTGGTTTAGTTTGTTTTTGGATCCGTTTTTGAGTGACGAACCCCCAGTTCTTGGTCATGTTGTTGTTGTTGTTGTTGCTGCTGCTGCTGCTGCTGCTGCTGCTGCTGCTGTTGTTGTTGCTGTAGTTGCTGTTGCTGTTGCTGTTGCTGTTGTTGTTGTTGTTGTTGTTGTTGTTGTTGCTGCTGCTGCTGCTGTTGCTGTTGCTGTTGTTGTTGCTGTTACTGTTGTTGTCTTTGTCTTTGCCGCTGCCGCTGTAGCTGCTGCTGCTGCTGTTCTTGCCCTTGCCCTTGCCCTTGCCCCTGCCCCTGCCCCTGCCCCTGCCCCTGTCCCTGTCCCTGTCCCTGTCCCTGTCGCTGTCGCTGCCGCTGCCCCTGCCCCTGCCCCTGCCCCTGTCCCTGTCCCTGTCCCTGTCCCTGTCCCTGCCCCTGTCCCTGTCCCTGCCCCTGCCCCTGTCCCTGTCCCTGTCCCTGTCCCTGTCCCTGTCCCTGTCCCTGTCCCTGTCCTTGTCCTTGTCCTTGGCACTGAAGGTTTCTCAAGTGTTTCTAATGAACTTTGTTTTATACATTTCAGTGTCGGACGACCATTTGTTCCAACTGCTGGTCGACATATTTAATGCTGGCACAGAAACAACCTCAACAACATTACAGTGGCTTCTAAATTATCTAATAAATTATCCAGAGATACAGAAACGTGTGCATGAAGAAATTGATGTGGTACGTAGGAAGATGGGAAGTAAGACATGGTTGTTTAGAACATGGTGGAGTAAATTAACCTACTTCTCAAAAATGCTTATACCATCATGTTTGGGTTTTATGGTGACAAGCAAACAAAGTCATCAAGTATTGCTTAGTATAATATTCTATTGTTCGTATGCCCCTTCGTCATTTTACTTCATATTTGACATGCATTAAGCAGGGTCTATTTTAGCCTAGGCGAGGCCCGGGGAAGTGGGGCGCGTGTGAGGCCCCATCGGGGGGGGCGAAGCGGTTGGGAGCGGGCGCCAGTATGGTTGGCGCTCAGAAAATTTTTGAACTGCTAGAACGCCGGAGAAGCATTTTCGAAGAGAAAATATGGAGTTATACAGTTGTTAAAGGAAAGAACAATTGAAAGAAAAACTGCTTTATTCTCAAGACCAGTCCTTAATACTTGCCAATACTGGAAAACGGCGCGCGTGCGGCAAGAGAGAGGAGGCAGTATGTTCGCATAAAGCAAAAAAATGTTACCTTGGCGCGAGGCCCCCCTGGAGGGTGAGGCCCCAGGGAAGTATACCCACTTCCCCCCTTGAAATAGGCCCTGGCATTAACACGCCATTTCCCAAAATTATACATTTTATCTGGAATGAAATGCAAATTATTTTAATAAATTAATTGATTTCTTTCCAAAATGTCAATTACCATTAGGTGAAATTAATCCGAGACTTTCAGTTTATAACTAAATAAAATTAAACAAAATATACATACATCATTTGCATCAAATCGTGAGTTACACAGAAAACACGTCATCACTGCTTTGAACACATTGAAACTTGAATGACAGGTATTTAAAACTAGGTCGCTAATACTGAAGCCAGATGTCACCACCTTACAAGTAAGAACAGGTAAGTTAACTTAATCTAATCAAAACGCACATTTAACTATTATTAGTTATATTATAAGAACAAACTATTTTGGTTATTTAACTAACAAAAATCCTTAACATATGTACGATTGCTTACTTATGTACGTTTGCTGGAACTGGCGTTCTGCAAGGTCACATATTAGGCCCGTTTTTACTTTTCCTTTCAGTTTATTTATGCTGCATAAATTTATTTAAACTATAATAATTTATACAAGTTTGGATGCCTGATGTAATTCAGGTTTCCCTGATAATACTTCGTCATTTAATCTTGCATATCGTAAAATTAATATCATTCATGTAATACGATTCCTAGAACTGGCGTTCTGCAAGGTCACATATTAGGCTCGTTCTTAATTGTTCTTTATGTTAACTACTTTAATCTTATCAAAGTTTTGCGCTATATCTTACTAAACATGGAATCCAAAAGTAGGAAAAAAGGCATCAACATGTAACCGTCCGTTTAACAACAAGCATTTAAAACTAATTTAACGGATGATAAGAATCTTGAATAATTTTTAAACACAAAACATTTTTAAGCAGAACAGTTCCGTCTTAGACGATATCAACTAAATAACAAAGTCTGTGGTGATTTTTCACAAAGATATCATCTTTAAGCCTGTGTCATTTCGTGTTGTAGTGCATCAAATATATTGATGCACATTATATATATATATCAATATAATGGTTGCATATAATGTATCAACACGGAAGCTGTTTAACTTTTCATAGGATACGAGCGCTAGATATGTTTCTACTAGACTTAATATTAGTTGATGTGATTCATAGAAAATGTGCGTACAGTTTACACGTCAGACTGACTAAGAGTGAAAATTTTATATGCAAGAACATTTTAAACAGTGATGTAAACTTTACTTCTGTAATTAGACGTCATTGGCGTGGTTTGTTATATCGTTAATTGTTATTTGTGTTATTGTTGTGTGTCATGATTTATTGTATTATTTGCATTAATTTGTGATGTGTATATGAACTTTGTAAAGTTTGAAATAAATATTAAATCTAAAATCTAATCTAAATTGAGTTGTAATATTATAAACTAATGTCTATTGCAGACGCCAGCAAGCTTTCTTTTAACTGTCGAAAACAAGTCCAAACTTCTTCTAACTTCATTTTCATTACAGGTGGTAGGAGACAAACGACCTACGTTGAAGGACAGGGTTAATATGCCATTTTCCGAAGCAGTCATACACGAAGTGCAACGTCTTGCTAATGTTGTGGCACTTTGCGTCCCCCATACTCCGCTCAGGGAAACCACGTTTCACGGATACACTATTCCAAAGTACAAAAAATTCGAACTTTTGTTAGTTATGTCCGCCCAATGTCTACAACAGATGATGATGATGATGATGGATACACTATTATGTCGGAAGGGGTGCTGACAAGCCACTGGCATAGCGGAGTCTAGTTTTTTGCTGGATTAACTGCTGTGTTTACCAGTCTTAAGGGCAAATTTCTTTTATTTTAGAGTTCTGTCCGCCCAATGTCTACAATAGACGTAATGGGCATATGATGATGATGACTATTATGATGATGATGATGATGATGGATACACTATTCCAAAGTACAAAAAATTCGAACTTTTATTAGTTATTATAGGTTTTACAAGTTAATAGTAGATATAGGAAAGTCCAAATGTGACTTAGGTAAGTGAAATGTAGACGTAAGAATTTCCAATGTGTTTTGGTAACTCAAATGTGTCTTAGGTAAGTCATTTAAGTGCAAATTACAAAAAGATAAACCAAAGATAGTCATCACCTCTTTCATAACTTTGAAAAATGCGTTGTTTATCCTCAAATGAAATTCTTTGATAAACCATAACGTCGGTAGAAAAGAATAAATTGGTTCCAACTTCCCAATGAACAGTGAATCACTAATTAGTTTTTTAAGTAATGCATTAGCACTGCATTAATGAATTAGTTTCTCTCAAGAAACATTGTTTATTTTAAGAATGTATTGTTTTCTCTAACAGTTCCAATGGTATGTAAAGTTTGCAGAATATTAGTGAACTATTAGTAGGGCTATAAAGTTATTATTTTCACAGCAATTATTAAATTAAGATTAAAGGAGATTAACATCCTTAAGCTTTACACATCCACATTTGATCAATGTCACATTTGACTTGACATGTGTCTACATTTGACTTACCAAAAACGCTTAAGATTTCTTAAAAACCATTGTT
This sequence comes from Tubiluchus corallicola, assembly GCA_030141605.1. Taxonomy (NCBI): domain Eukaryota; kingdom Metazoa; phylum Priapulida; class Priapulimorpha; order Priapulimorphida; family Tubiluchidae; genus Tubiluchus; species Tubiluchus corallicola. Next base: position 13,507 of record JAQGDQ010001426.1, read on the forward strand.
AACACATTTGAACTACCTCGGTCTACATTTGAGTTACCAAGACACATTTGAAATACCTAAATCTACATTTGAGTTAACGTAGGTCTATATTTGACATGTAAAACCTATACAATAACCATTACTACAGAGACTTCAGTTAAAAAGCTCATTATTTCAAATGATTCAGACGATAAAGATGTCCGTTACGATTAACTCCTTCAGGTCCGCACCATTGAAAATAGGTCTCACAGTACCTATCACTTTTCTATTACTGTATGAGGACAGACATGACTAAATGATTTCAAGTTTATTACTGATCTATTCAGAAGAATCTGAACTATTAAACCATGCTATTTGTTCGAACATTTATAAATGATTTCATTGAGTAAAATTAAGAAAATCACTTTTCTCAGGCACTTAACTTAGCCTATCGAGTAGCTTGGTCTGGTGTACACTTGCGTGGGGGTACACACTATTTTATTGATCGCCGCTTGCTGCAGCACAAGAGAACGTCTACTTTACTGTGCAGAGTTCCAGGAAAAACCAACCGATCGCCAAGGGCATACATAGGTCGTTTCGTCTTTTAACAGGAATTTCTCCTTGAGAAGTGGCTGAAAAGAGTAGAATTAAGGTCGAAGTTGAAATTTTCTGCATTTCCCAATTTCACAGAAGTGGTACTGTACATTGTTACAGAGCAAACGCTGCAATTACTGAAAACTTTTTTCATTTTCTTCGTCAAAAATCGAGTTTTAATTTGTTTAAGGTAAGCAAATGCATTTCATACATAATTTTGCATGAAAATCCATTGTATGAGGAGTAGAAACCTACAAAAATTATCAAATATAACATTGTTGTTGGCATCCTCCTGTCTCATAAGACAATGGATTGTGCGCCAAGGGAGACAGTTATTGATCACATTGATGGAGCTGCAGCGTCGACTGTGGCTGAGCAGTGCGATCTTTGAACGTCTCCAGGGCACACGCCTGGGCAAGGTGTATGGAGATCTTGAGTTGCTCAGACAACAGGAACCCCCTCTCTTCCTCCCTGGTGTAGTCCAAAGGAAAGTGGAGCGATACGTTTGGCACCAGGTTGGCACCAGGTTGGCTGCAGGAGTCAGTGAGCATGCTGCACTGGACCGTCTTTGGGGCTCCACTCCTGATTTGGAAGGTTTACTCCTCTACACATGGCCGTTGGGTCACTTGACCTCCTCCGCCCTCTAGCCGTTGGGTGCTGGTGCAGCTCCTCAGATATAACATAATCGCTGTTTAATGAGAGCAGTTTTCCATGAACCCAGACAAAATGCAGCAAAATCTTATGATCCTGAAGGAGTTAAAAAGCAAAGAAAAAAATAAATTTTTTGTCCATACCACTTTTCTTGTCACTCAGAATTGATCATTCTATTGCATTTTATATCAGTTTTCTTATTACATCTACAACTTATTTAAATTTTGTAAATATTTCTTATCAATTGTTTGTTTATTTGTAATCATCTTTACATGGTGTCAGTGGCCATTGTTAGTATCTCTGAGAGGCATTTATGACAACTTCAAAAGTCTCAGTTGAAATTTCATATAAACCACTGATCTTTATTTCTGCAATATCTAAAAATTAAAATAGAAAGGCAAACGTGACTGACATTGGCTAATTTTATGAAAAGTTAGATTTAGTTAGATTGACAGTTATTCATAAATATCAATGAATAAATCAAAATCAAAATTAATAGAAGTAAACTTACATCGTTGCGGCATATATCTAATGAAAAATTTCGCTAGCTTGTACAAGACACATGTTCACTCATACAACAGAACAGGATAATGAAAACGTAACTAGGTCAATGCCCACACTTTAAACTTTCCAGCTAGATGGAGCCACCTTGGCTACAAAATTAAAATTTATTAAGTCAGGTTCACACTGACCTTAATAGCCATTATTGTTTTCATTTTCTCATTGCGTTGTTTTAATTTTGCATAGGAAAAGTATGATTCTGGCAAATCTCTGGTCTGTGCATCATGATGAAAAGTACTGGCCAAATCCTAAAAGGTTCGATCCGGATAGATGGATCGGCGATGATGGGAAATTCGTTAAAAAAGAGGCATTCATGCCATTTTCAGAAGGTGAGGCCTGTTGTTATGTTTCGTATTTTAAATGCTGCGTTTGAGTTTGACATGCATACACGTCAAGGATGTTTGTGTAAGCGAACGTTGCATGAGATGCTGAAGTGATGTCACGAAAAGCTGTACGTCACAAACGGACACTGCAGTTTATGATCATGCTTATCACGGTACCATGCTTATTTATCGACAATGCGGGTACGACCAGAAGGCGCCATTGCCAGTACAGCAATAACATCATGATCTATGGTTAATACAGCAATAATTACATGATCTATGGTTAAGTACAGCAACAACTTTATGATCTATGGTTAAGTACAGCAACAACTTTATGATCTATGGTTAAATACAGCAACAACTTTATGATCTATGGTTAAGTACAGCAACAACTTTATGATCTATGGTTAAGTACAGCAACAACTTCATGATCTATGGTTAAGTACAGCAATAACTTAATGATCTACGGTTAGGGGTGAGCATTTTCAATCAGAAAGCGAATTCGAATCGAACCGAATTTGTGACTTTCGAATTCGAATCGAACCGATCTTCAGTGTTTCGAATTCGAACCGAATTCGAATTGAGATTGAACGATTTTCGAACAAGTTTTCGAACCACCAGTAAAAATTAGTCTTACAAAGATCATGTGTATCACTATATTTTGTTCTGCAATAAAACGACTAGTAATTTGTTTAAAGTTGTGCACAGAAATCACTGCTAAATTATGCTAATTGCATGATGTTTCAATCGTTTTAGTGATAAAGAACATATGTGATTGAAATGCTGAATTATTCGAATTTATAGTTATGGATTCGAATCGAGTTCGAACGTTCGATGCTCACCCCTATCTACGGTTAAGTACAGCAATAATATCATCATCTATGGTTAAGTACAGCAATAATATCACGATCTATGGTTAAGTACAGCAATAATATCACGATCTATGGCTAGTTACAGCAACAACTACATGATCTATGGTTAAGTACAGCAACAACTTCATGATCTGTGGTTAAGTACAGCAACAACTTCATGGTCTATGGTTAAGTACAGCAACAACTTCATGATCTATGGTTAAGTACAGAAATAATATCATGATCTATGGTTAAGTACAGCAAAAATGTCATGATCGATGGTTAAGTACAGCAGCAACTTCATGATCTGTGGTTAAGTACAGCAATAACTACATGATCTATGGTTAAGTACAGCAACAACTTCATGATCTATGGTTAAGTACAGCAACAACTTCATGATCTATGGTTAAGTACAGCAGCAACTTCATGATCTGTGGTTAAGTACAGCAATAACTACATGATCTATGGTTAAGTACAGCAATAACTTCATGATCTGTGGTTAAGTACAGCAGCAACTTCATGATCTATGGTTAAGTACAGCAACAACTTCATGATCTATGGTTAAGTACAGCAGCAACTTCATGATCTGTGGTTAAGTACAGCAAAAACTTCATGATCTATGGTTAAGTACAGCAATAACTACATGATCTATGGTTAAGTACAGCAATAACTACATGATCTATGGTTAAGTACAGCAATAACTTCATGATCTATGGTTAAGTACAGCAAAAACTTCATGATCTATGGTTAAGTACAGCAGCAACTTCATGATCTGTGGTTAAGTACAGCAGCAACTTCATGATCTGTGGTTAAGTACAACAACAACTTCATGATCTATGGTTAAGTACAGCAACAACTTCATGATCTCTGGTTAAGTACAGCAACAACTTCATGATCTATGGTTAAGTAGAGCAACAACTTCATGATCTATGGTTAAGTACAGCAACAACTTCATGATCTATGGTTAAGTACAGCAATAACTTCATGATCTATGGTTAAGTACAGCAATAACTTTATGATCTATGGGTAAGTACAGCAACAAGTTCATGACCTATGGTTAAGTACAGCAACAACTTCATGATCTATGGTTAAGTACAGCAATAACTTCATGATCTATGGTTAAGTACAGCAATAACTACATGATCTATGGTTAAGTACAGCAATAACTACATGATCTATGGTTAAGTACAGCAACAACTTCATTATATATGGTTAAGTACAGCAATAACTACATGATCTATGGTTAAGTACAGCAACAACTTCATTATCTATGGTTTTCTTTCTCAGGTCGAAGAGTATGCTTGGGACAACAACTTGCTCAAATGGAGCTTTTCGTTTTCTTTGTGACACTGCTGCAAAGATTTCGTTTCCAGGCACCAGATGGCGTAACACCATCCCTGGTGGCAACTTTTGGAGTGAGTAGAGCACCCAAATCCTTTGAAATGGTGGCAGTATCAAGACACTCTTAGCACAAGATGTATTGAGCTTAGTACGACAAAACAAAGGCGAATAAGTTAACAGGATGTATAAGAAATTGTACTAGACGTTTAGAACTTTGTGTGAAAACCGTTTCAAGTGTATTGAAATGGATACAAAACACCAGTTTAACGTGTTGACCAAAAGTTTCTTTATTCTGAAATACAATTATTAACATTTAGTTTAATTTGTATTGAGTTGAAGAAAATTAGTTGCATGATTAAATGTATTGCTATAACTCAGAACTGATATAAAAATTATGTAAACTATATTGAAATTAATTAACAACAACTTACATTGTTAGAAAAGTTACAAAGACAGGAATGAGAACTCCAAGTTGCCTTAAGAACAACAATGTCACAACAATAAATTCGTAAGAAATTCACAGTCATAATGCTCATCACAGTCAGAAAAATAGAGCAATGGCGGAGAGAACCAAAAGACGGGTAAAATGTCATACAACTATTACAGCTATAGCTCACCAAAGGCCTTAATGCTAATGTATTCAAGGATATTAGGTGCTTCAGTTTTAAAAGAGTGACTACTGTAAAAGGTAAAAAGCCTACTAAATAAACAAACAGGTGGCAGCACCGTGGCAGTAATTGAGAACTAAATTAAAACCAAAAAAGGGCCAATGCACCCACTACATGTATTGCCAAATGCTTCGGTTGCCTCGTGACGTCAGTGAATTAGTAGATGGTAGTTGTCAGAGAGTAATATCAGTAGGTATGTTCACGCGCTGCTTTAGAAAATTTTTAGCCATTGTTTTAATACTGTGTAAAACGAAACAAACATATGTAATTGTAATTTTAAACAAACAAACGTATGAAAGTTTGTACGTAAACTTTATAAAATCCTAAAAAATTGCTTACGAGTATCCTAAATTGTTGCAGTTCACGCTTGATCTATTCACGGTAAGTATGTGACAGCTGACAACAAACTGTGTGAGTGACAGTACTTTCTCTACTTGGCCTCTTACATCATCATCATCATACGCCCGTCACGTCTATTGTAGACATTGGGCAGGCAGAATTCTAAAATAAAAGAAATCTGCCTTCAGACAGGTAAACGCAGCAATAATCCAGCAAGAAACTAGACACTGCTACGCCAGTGGCTTGTCAGCACCACTTCCGATTAAATCATGGTCCCTGACATGTACACGTGACAGCATGCGCACAACAGCCAAACTTCGCTGGAGCACACTGTGCTGGGCTGTGAAGCAAACAGTACTACCCTCACGTGCTCCGGTTCCGTACAAACACAAAGAGAGAACTAAAGAAAAAGACTTATTGAATAGTATCAATAATATTGAGTGAAAACAGATGGCGCTGCAGTTCCACAATACCCATACACGAGTCGCCATTGACAAAACGTGTCCATTAAGTATAGAGAAAAGTTCCAGTAGCAGTTATTAATAATCAATTTATTTTGTGCATCACGTAGCTCAAAACATGATCAAATTACCATCTTTAGTATATTTTTCTTAAAGTGAAATGCTAATCTGTGCAGTACTGCTGTTCAGAAATTACGTTTTGTTACTATGGTAACGCAATTTGCTATTATCCTGTTTTATATTTTGTAAAGTAATAAAAAAAATTGTGTGTGAACAATTTGAATTTTATTTTTGTATATTTCAATGTCAAATAATAAAGAATCGTATGAAAATTATATGTTATACTCAAACAAATAAGGCCCATAAACAAGCATTGACTGTATCATGCAAATACGGGTCGTCCAGAAAAAAACGAAAACAACTGCAGTTGAACAACCTCCTAAGTTTTTGTTCATTGTCGGAACACCACGGAGAAAACACATTAGGGACGCTTATTGGGGGGTTTGGAGGGAAAATTTGGAGTTCTCGGGGAAGAGGAGAAACCGGGCTGCACGATGTACGTTTTCCGTGAAATTAGAGACGCTTATTGGGGGGTTTGGGGGGGGAGGGAAAACTTGGAGCTCTCGGGAAAGAGGAGAAACAGGGCTGCACGATGTACGTTTTCTGTGAAATGTTGTAGAACGGAAATGATTAACAATGACATGATTTTTGAATTACGAAATTCGTGTTCAAGTTTTGTTGTTTGTTGTGTCATCATCATCATCATCATCATCATCATCATCATCACCACCACCACCATCATCATTATCATCACCACCACCACCATCATAATTATGATCATCATCACCACCACCACCACCATCATCATCATCATTATCATCATCATCATCATCATCACCACCACCATCATAATTATCATCATCATGATCACCACCACCACCACCATCATCATCATCACTGTAATCATCATCACCTCCACCACCATCATCATCATCATCATCATCATCGCCATCATCACTGTAATCATCGTCATCATCATCACCATCATCATCATCATCAGTGCCTGTAATTTGTGGTCAAAATTGCATGTACATTGTTTTTGTAATTAATGCTCACTCTAAATCAGTAACACAATTGCTTCCTGTTTACTAATTGTTCATGCTTTGCAGGGAGGACATGATTATGGACAGCATTGTATTAACAACAATAGCAATTTATTATAATAATATAGAAAAAAATTGAGGTAACAGATGTAGGCTAATACTGCAATTATTCAAAATCAAAATCCAGCTCGGAACCCGCCATTTTGTCTTCATACAGTTTGTCAAACGCTTCGCTCTCGGCCACAGTAAAGTGATTCTTCCAGTCGCCAATCTCTCCTGTAAAATAAACAGTGACGATCAGGATGACGATGACAATGACGATGGTAATGGTGATGGTGATGGTGATGGTGATGGGTAATGGGTAATGGGTAATGGGTAATGGGTAATGGGTAATGGTAATGGTAATGGTAATGGTAATGGTAATGGTAATGGGTAATGGGAGCGGTAGCGGTAGCGGTAGCGGTAGCGGTAGCGGTAGCGGTAGCGGTAGCGGTAGCGGTAGCGGTAGCGGGTAATGGGTAATGGGTAATGGGTAATGGGTAATGGGTAATGGGTAATGGGTAATGGTAATGGTAATGGTAATGGTAATGGTAATGGTAATGGTAATGGTAATGGTAATGGTAATGGTAATGGTAATGGTAATGGTAATGGTAATGGTAATGACAATGACAATGACAATGACAATGACAATGACAATGACAATGTAATGGTAATGGTAATGGGTAATGGGTAATGGGTAATGGGTAATGGGTAATGGGTAATGGGTAATGGGTAATGGGTAATGGTAATGGTAATGGTAATGGTAATGGTAATGGTAATGGTAATGGTAATGGGTAATGGTAATGGGTAATGGGTAATGGTAATGGTAATGGTAATGGTAATGGAAATGGGTAATGGTAATGGTAATGGTAATGGTAATGGTAATGGTAATGGTAATGACAATGACTATGATAATGGTAATGGTAATGATAATAATAATAAAAATAAAAATAATAATAATAATAATAATAATAATAATAATAATAATAATAATAATAATAATAATAATAATAATAATAATAATAATAATAATAATAATAATAAATAATAATAATAATAATAATAATAATAATAATAATAATAATAATCTTTGTTTTAGATGCCTGACAATGAACAGTTTGTTCGAAACCGGTCGGCAATAAATTCCATTTTGATGTAAATTTACAAAGTTAAAGATACTCTTTCACAAATTCCATCAAATCATCAAGCATTGCACTGTACTTAGAATAAGAAAATAGCAGAAACTTGTCAAAAATTGAATGGATCCATAAAGAGAATAACAATGACAAAGCAAAGTTAGAGAAACCATCCTAAAATGTCTTTGCTAAAGCTAATAAACTCGTCATTAATAGTTACCCAAAATTAAAGTTAATAAAATAGTTATTTAAACATTAAAAAACATTAAAAAACATTTTCAGTAATGTGGTGTTCTACACAGGGGCGTATTAACGAACAGGGTAACTTGGCTATAGCCTAGGGCGCCAAACTTTGATGGGCGTCAGATTTTAGAAAAAAATGTTGTTCTCCTCGAAAAATGTGTTTACTTTCATGTTCAATTTATAACACACCACAGGCAGTTACTCAACCCTGTTTTTATATAATAATAATAATAAACGCTCCATTTTACAAACATAAACACAAGTACAATTAACAAATCATACACTTAAAATAAACAACGTATACAGGAACACGACAGGAAGAAGCATATAAGTGCCACATAACGAACAGGTGCAAGGTATTACACAACAAACAGTTGCACAGACTGTTTGAACATAAGCGCTATGCAAATACATTGATTAATAACCACCACGTAGAAACTAGGTTAATAATGTTTCTAATACACCACAAGTAATTGTTTAACCTGCTCGTTACATAAACAACCAGGACAGAGACCTATCAGCCTGGAGCATCATAAAGTGTTGATACGCCCCTGGTTCAATACTGACATAATCATACCTTTTCTAACAAAGTGAGACACCGATAGATCGAACGGTGGAGGTCCTTCGTGTTGTTCCATTTTCAGCTTTTGCAACATGCTACCAAGATTCTCATCAAATCGTTTCCTGCTCTTTTGAAAACCTGACAGCTGTAATATCTTCTCTATCTCATCATCTGTTAGTTCTACATCCAGGAATTTAGCAATGCGCTTTATTTCCCCTTTATTGTCCTGCAGAAATAAAACTGACTAAATAGAATAGAAATTTATTTTTTACTTGCGTATTTAACGTTTTGATTGGTTAATTACAATTACTCTACGGCCATATCACGTTGAAAACACCGGTTCTCGTCTGATCACCGAAGTTAAGCAACGTAGAGCCTGGTTAGTACTTGGATGGGTGACCGCCTAAGAATACCAGGTGCTGTAGACTTGCGGGATACCCACACTGTATCTCGACACTAGGCGGAGGAGCTGCGCAAGCAGCCAACGGCTAGAGGGCGGAGGAGGTCAAGTGACCAAGCGGCCATGTGTAGAGGAGTAAACCTTCCAAATCACGAGTGGAGCCCCGAAGGCGGACCAGTGCAGCATGCTCACTGACTCCGGCAGCCAACCTGGTGCCAAACGTATCGTCCCGCTTTCCTTTGGACTACACCAGAGAGGAAGAGAGGGGGTTCCTGTTGTCTGGGCAACTCATGATCTCCATACACCTTGCCCAGGCGTGCGCCCTGGAGACGTTCAAGGATCGCACTGCTCAGCCACAGTCGACACTGCAGCTCCATCAATGTGATCAATAACTGACTCTCTTGGCATAAATTAACAAGTAAAAATGTGTATAAAACTTTTTTATATATTTTTGAAGTATTAAGCTATGTTCACACACTTATATAATGTGAACGAATCTACTTCATTGTTCCTGTCTTGAAGTTTTAATTTTTTTATGAATCTTTGAAAATCGTTACACATTTCTACTGGTAAAAATCAGTAAATTTTTTTTATATATTTTTGATTTATCTTACTTACTTTTTTCACATCTTCATATTTAACGAACAGAATATTCGGGTGGTCATGTCGCAACTTCCACCAAACAAACACTTGGTCGAACCAGGAACCAAAATGAACTGTAAAAAATAAAGTAACGTTAAATTGACTTTCAAAAACACGGAAAAAATCACAGGCTGATTTTTTAGCGCCTGATTGTTTTATAAATACTTTTTGAGAATAGCAAGATTTCTTTGGAAACAAAAATTAGAATATTCTCAGCCTTAGTTGAAACTGTATTTCTATATAACTCTGAGCTCTGGACATTAAAAGCAAATCATAAAGCTGAAATCGATGCGTTTCAAAGGCGAAATTACAAAAAAAAATGGGTATTAGATAGCCAAAGAAAATTTCAAACAAAGATCTATATGAAAAAATAAAAAGACGCTGTTTAAGATGGATTGAGCATATGCTTAGACTACCTGATGATATTCCAGTGAAGTTAGCTCTTCAACAAGCCATAGAATCAGCTAAAAAACCTGCAGGAGGACAAATGTTAACATATTTAGATTTTACACAGAAAGATTTAAACACTTCAGCATTGATCCTTAGAAATAAATGTACTTGGGGCACTGCGGCGAGCAGGGAGTCCTGGCATAGAGAGGTGAGCAGAATCATGTCACTGGACGTGTGATTCATTGGATGATGATGATGATGATGATGATGATGATATTTTTCGTTATGCACCACTCACTTGGGCTAGCTACTATCTTATTGAAAAACACTTACTGTTTCCAGAGTAATAATACGGGAAAAACTGGCTGAATGTCCAGTCTTTGATCTGTCCCAGGGAAAGATTGGCTCGATGAAAATGGAAGGAAGACACGGCGACATCTTTGGGATTACGCATGACGTAGATCGTCTATAAACAATAAACAAGCACCTCTTTTTCAGTCTATAAACAATAAACAAGCACCTCTTTTTCAAATTTCATATACCTAATATAGTGAAAACGACAAAATGAAAATTTAGATGCCCTCTTTTTGTCTAGAAAATTTTTTGAAGGAGCTTTCGCAAATCCCTAACGGGTCTCGTCAGCTGAAAATGCAGACAAACAACAATACCAGAGTTTGCTGCTCAAATAATTTAGTTAAAGGAAGACAAGATGATTTTTCATACACTAACCCATTTTGAAATCCAATAAAAAGTATACATTTTAACACAGTTAATACTGCAAAAGTGTTTCTGATAATTAAATTACAGATTAAAAATTTAATTAAAGGCGGGCGAGCCCAACTATTGATGACATCACAATTTAACTTAATTTTGAACAACAAAATTATTCTACGAGCGTGTTGCACGTGTTTGTGAAAGTGAAATTTGAAGTACAGTGCTACCGTAAGATATTCAGTGTTTTGGACTAAAACTAGGCAAGTTTTAAGATAAAAATTCAAATTTTAAGTTTCAAATTTACCGCTGTACTCATGCATGAGCTGTCGAACGTGTGTAGTTCATCACCAGCTAACACATCTGGACTGCGAGGTACAGCACCTGTTTTTTGTGCATTGTGTTTCCAAAATGCAGGCACTAGTGCCCGCCTAACTAGCGAATGGCGAAATGCATGTAATAGCGAAGAACTAGGTGCGCTAACATGAAGTTGTGTTTGTGTGATAATAATTCTTTCACGTAAGTCATGTTTGAAAAAAATAGGATGTTTCCTTTCAATATTTTAAAGAGTAGATTGTTTTGACCTACAATTTAAGATTGCGTCCAGTTTTACTTTTTATTTCTAAATGTAATTTAAGTTGATGGTTTCCATAAAAGAGGAATACACACGCACAATTGTTATGACAACAACTTTACACAATGCTTTCCTTTCCCGTGTATTCCATAGCGCCTGTAGGCGGGTCTTGACAATTGTGCTTTGATATGATCTTGTGACCATGTGATCTTGATATATTGTCGTGCCCCTTAAGAAAATCACAAGAATGTTTAACGTTGACGTAGAATCTGTTTTTTTTTTGTAAAAGTTCCGAATACGCGTTGTTGGGACAGATGTATTTATACAGTAAAATGAAACAACCCCAAAAACATAACACTGTATTGGGCTCTCTGTAAGGAGCATGGTCCATTTAATAGGCGTACTGGAGAGCCCTGCTATGCAATGATGCGTCGCAACTTTGTGCAAAATTCCAGCCGCAACAACAACAGCAACACAGCGACAGCGATAACGACCACGACGATAAAATACGAAAATTTACAAGTATTCCAGTTTGTCATTCTATTTTTAAATAAATTGTTTTCTTTGGTTTGGAAAAAATCAAAAATAGTGAGGAATAAATTTCGAGACATCCTGTATAGTGAAGAATAAATTTCGAAACATCCTGTATAGTGAAGAATAAATTTCGAAGCATCCTGTATAGTGAAGAATAAATTTCGAAACATCCTGTATAGTGAAGAAAAAATTTCGAAACATCCTGTATAGTGAAGAATAAATTTCGGGACATCCTGTATAGTGAAGAATAAATTTCGGGACATCCTGTATAGTGAAGAATAAATTTCGGGACATCCTGTATAGTGAAGAATAAATTTCGGGACATCCTGTAAAGTAAAGAATAAATTTCGGGACATCCTGTATAGTGAAGAATAAATTTCGAGACATCCTGTATAGTGAAGAATAAATTTCGGGACATCCTGTAAAGTAAAGAATAAATTTCGAGACATCCTGTATAGTAAAGAATAAATTTCGAGACATCCTGTATAGTAAAGAATAAATTTCGGGACATCCTGTAAAGTAAAGAATAAATTTCGGGACATCCTGTATAGTAAAGAATAAATTTCGAGACATCCTGTATAGTGAAGAATAAATTTCGAGACATCCTGTATAGTGAAGAATAAATTTCGGGACATCCTGTAAAGTAAAGAATAAATTTCGGGACATCCTGTAAAGTAAAGAATAAATTTCGAGACATCCTGTATAGTGAAGAATAAATTTCGGGACATCCTGTAAAGTAAAGAATAAATTTCGGGACATCCCGTATAGTGAAGAATAAATTTCGGGACATCCTGTAAAGTAAAGAATAAATTTCGGGACATCCTGTAAAGTAAAGAATAAATTTCGAGACATCCTGTATAGTGAAGAATAAATTTCGGGACATCCTGTATAGTGAAGAATAAATTTCGGGACATCCCGTACGTTTCACGCACCTTACACTTTCCATCCATAATCTCTGGAGGTAACTCATCAGGACGCAAATGAGTTTGAAAAACTCTCATTCCTGTTACGTCATTCACCTGTTGAATCTTAGACATGGCTGCATCACCGTGAAATATCTCTAACGGTAATGTCCTGGTGACGTCAGCAAACTTCTTCTCGTCGCCATGGCATTTGATGAGAACTGCAGTGTCCCACAGCCACTGTGTACCTGCACGTCAGAGACAAAAATTAGAACGGCACAAGATGTCGCGAAGTTCGTCTTAATTACTTCGCGTTTGATTAACTTGACTTGTGAATATTACATTGTTTGTCTTAGGGTTAGGAAGAGGGTTGGGTTGGGTTAGCGTTAGGGCCAGAGTTAGGGTATCTCAATTGTGTGGGGAATTGTAAACAGAAATTATTAATGAAATATACACGCACGCAGGCACGCACGCACGCACACACACACGTGATTTGGAGCACGTTAACCCCCAACTCACCTGATTTGGAACGTGTTAACCCAACTCACCTGATTTGGAACGTGTTAACCCTAAACTCACCTGATTTGGAACGTGTTAACCCTAAACTCACCTGATTTGGACAGTGTTAACTCTAAACTCACCTGATTTGGAGCACGTTAACCCCATACTCACCTGATTTGGAAAATGTTAACTCTAAACTCACCTAATTTGGAACGTGTTAACCCAACTCACCTGATTTGGAACGTGTTAACCCTAAACTCACCTGATTTGGAACGTGTAAAGCCTAAACTCACCCGATTTGGAACGTGCTAAGCCTAAACTCACCTGATTTGGAACGTGTTAACCCTAAACTTATCTGATTTGGAACGTGTTAACCCAAAACCCACCTGGTTTGGAACGTGTTAACCCTAAACTCACCTGATTTGGAAAGTGTTAACCCCATACTCACCTGATTTGGAAAGTGTTAACCCCATACTCACCTGATTTGGAACATGTTAACGCTAAACTCACCCGATTTGAAACGTGTTGACAGTAAAAACTCACCCGATTTGAAACGTGTTGACCGTAAACTGTCCTGATTTGGAACGTGTTAACCCTAAACTCACCTGATTTGAAACGTGTTAACGCAAAACTCACCTGATTTGGAATGTGTTAACCCTAAACTCACCTGATTTGGAATGTGTTAACCCTAAACTCACCTGATTTGAAACGTGTTAACCCAAAACTCACCTGATTTGGAATGTGTTAACCCTAAACTCACCTGATTTGGAACGTGTTAGCTCTAAACTCACCTGATTTGGAACGTGTTAACCCTAAACTCACCTGATTTGGAATGTGTTAACCCTAAACTCGCCTGATTTGGAATGTGTTAACTCTAAACTCACCTGATTTGGAATGTGTTAACCCTAAACTGACCTGATTTGGAACGTGTTAACTCTAAACTCACCCGATTTGAAACGTGTTGACCGTAAACTGTCCTGATTTGGAACGTGTTGACCGTAAACTCACCTGATTTGGAACGTGTTAACCCTAAACTCACCTGATTTGGAAAGTGTTAACTCTAAACTCACCTGATTTGGAACGTGTTAACTCTAAACTCACCTGATTTGGAAAGTGTTAACTCTAAACTCACCTGATTTGGAACGTGTTATCCCTAAACTCACCTGATTTGGAACGTTTTAACCCAAAACTCACCTGGTTTGGAACGTGTTAACCCAAAACTCACCTGATTTGGAAAGTGTTAACCCCATACTCACCTGATTTGGAACATGTTAACTCTAAACTCACCCGATTTGAAACGTGTTGACCGTAAACTCACCCGATTTGAAACGTGTTGACCGTAAACTCACCCGATTTGAAACGTGTTGACCGTAAACTGTCCCGATTTGAAACGTGTTAACCCCAAACTCACCTGATTTGCAACGTGTTAACCCTAAACTCACCTGATTTTGCAACGTGTTGACCGTAAACTCACCTGATTTGGAACGTGTTGACCGTAAACTCACCTGATTTGGAACGTGTTAACCCAAAACTCACCTGATTTGGAACGTGTTAACCCTAAACTCACCTGATTTGGAAAGTGTTAACCCAAAACTCACCTGATTTTGAACGTGTTAACTCTAAACTCACCTGATTTCGCAACGTGTTAAGCCTGAACTCACCTGATTTTGGAGCAGACGTTACAAAGAGGTCATCAGGTTGGATCTTCATTTCTCCTCGTCTCAGGGCAGGTATCAACTCAGTATACACGCCAACTGGTCGAACGACACCATCTGGGCATCTCTCGTAGAATCCATGGTTACGTCCATACATCTTAGGAAATTCCTCGTTTTCCATGACTGTCGGCTTGTTAAGATAAAATTTATTAAATTACGACTCCATGTGCGCGTAATGCGTGATCCGTAATGCGTAATGCGTATTCAGACGACAGCCATCACATTCGAGTGAATGCGTATCCTGTATTACGCATTACGTACACATGGAAACACTTCCGCGTGTTTAAATATATACTGTTGTATACGCATTAAGCATTACGGATACCGCATCACGCATTATGTGCACGTGGAGTCGCACCTTTAGACATGTATTAACACTGCCACGGTTCATTGTTTTCCTAATGGGGTTCACTAAAATTGCGCAATCATGAGCGTTATAAGCGCATTGACACCGCAATCGGTTGCGTACTTGCTTTCTGCGTGAAAGGTCGTGGGTTCAAATCTACGGCGCATCGCGGCAAACACATGAAAATGATGCAGTCGGGATTTTTTTTAATTAAAGGAAAATCGGATGATTATGTAAACACGAGTTCAGAATAAAGAATGCTCTAAAATATTGAAAACTACAATAGCTTATCTTAAATCAAACCTTAGATTAAATAATAATTACCTCGGATACTGAAATTTTGTTAAACTTTCAAAGCTACGCGCGGCTCAGTGAATCTACTAAGATTGGCAGGAGCGCCTATTTGTCAGATTCGCGTGGTCGACAAATAGAAGACGGTACTGTGATAAGCATGATCATGAACTGCAGTGTTAGTTTCTAACGTCATATGACGTAGAGCCCATATAAAATGCTAAACAATAGTATCATGAATAATGTAGTACTAAGTATGAGCACACGCATATGTCAATTAACTTCAATGCACAACATGAACAAATAAACGAGAAATAGACTGTATAACGAAAATTCAATATACGTTTTTTATGTTTTTTTTAAATCTTTTGGCCTACTTAACGAAAACTGGTCAATTCTATGTAAATAAAAACCAACTAAAATTCACTGCTACTCCATGCCTTTACATTAAATATTAGATTTACATTTAATAGATTTATTTCACAATAAACATATACATATACATTACATGTGCATCGATAATCAGTTTTTGTTAATACAAAAATATGATACAATTCATGAATTCTGCGCTAGCGGCCTAAGAAGCTAGCTTATGGTAGGCCACTAGAATTAGTTACGAAAAAATTACAATATATACAGATACAATATTACAATATATACAATTATAAATACGGGCGGGAAGTAATAAAAATATTATTATACTAGAGGGGAAGTTTTTGAAAATGAAAAGCATCAAAAACAACAATAGCCAAAAATAGGCGGACTTTAAAGCTACATAATAAATCTTACCTGGTATTGTACTTGTCCACCAAAACTACAACCTATTTCCTGTTTCTATGCTGGTAAACTGTGCCACGACTGTAACTTTAACGTGTTACTGAAATAGGTGCATATAACTAGACCGTTAAGCTTCACTAATCACGCTTTGAAATAACTATACTTCTAAAAATGCTTGATAACTCTTGTTTACTCGTGTGTGATGGTCAATAATGTTGTTGTTATTGGACTGTACCAGGACTTGGCTGTGCTTTGTATTGCTAGAATTATCCCTGAATCTTTGAGAGAAATTATCCCTAAATCTTTGGTAGAAATTTTATAGCGTACGAGCAACATAATTTGTAACGTTTAAAACACTTTAAAGCCTAAAAAAATACTTCTAAAAATGCTTGATAACTCTTGTTTGTGTGATGGTCAATAATGTTATTGTTATTGGACTGTATCAGGACTGGGCTGTGCTTTGTATTGCTAGAATTATCCCTGAATCTTTGAGAGAATATTCCTAAATCTTTGGTAGAAATTTTATAGCGCACGAGCAACATAATTTGTAACCTTTAAAACACTTTAAAACCTAAAATTTACTGTATCATTTGCCATGAGGCGTTTATACATAAAGTATAAATAGCGATAGAAATGATAGCCCCCGATAGTGAAAAGTAATCACAAACATATATACACATATTTTTACTTATCGTAATATTTTTTAATTTGTCTTTTAAAATTTTTTTTCCACTTTTTATCGTCAGAAATAAAAAACACAAAAATTAATAAAGTTTTTGAATAAATGAGTCATCTCTTGACACCATTCTCATTGAAAAGCCAATCACTGTAATATATCGGTCCTCTGTCCATTAATTGGCCTTCAAAATTTCGAATGACTGTAGTACTAGATAATTAAGATAAGTGTCTAAACGTTCATTACTCAAAATTAAATGTTCTTTCTTTATCTTATTCTGTTGTTGTGGTTGTTGTTCTTGTTCTTCTTGTTCTTCTTCTTCTTCTGCTTCTTCTTCTTGTTTTTGTTGTTGTTGTTCTTGTTCTTGCTGTTGTTGTTGTTGCTGTTGTTCTTGTTTCTGTTGTTGATCTTTTAGTTGTTGTTGTTGTTGTTGTTGCTGCAGCTGTTGTTGTTGTTGCTCTTGCAGTTGTTGCTGCTCTGTTGTTGTTGTTGTTGTTGTTGCTACTGTTGCTGCTGCTACTGGTGTTGTTGTTGTTGCCGCTGCTGCTACTGCTACTGCTGTTGCTGTTGTTGTTGTTGCTGCTCTTGCAGTTGTTGCTGCTCTGTTGTTGTTGTTGTTGTTCTTGTGGCTACTGCTGCTGCTACTGCTACTGGTGTTGTTGTTGTTGTTGCTGCTGCTGCTGCTGTTGTTGTTGTTGTTGTTGTAAATAGTATTATCGTTAATACTAATCATTATTAACACTTTTTATTAATTATTATTAATATTATTATTCATTTATTCAGTTAGCAATGACCATTTAAATGTTTTGCAAAGTGTAATTATCTGTAAAAGCAGGCATTTTACGTGACAGTAAATGATTGACAGTGGGATATAAAAAATATTCAAATATAATACAATAAAATGTTAGTTTACCATACTCATATCGGGTTCGAGCCGTCCAAGGGTTGTTGTAATTCCCCCTGGCGGCGAAAATCCGGCGAGAACTCTGGCGGCGAGAATCTGAACAATATCTGCATACTTTAATCTATATTTTCGCATCTCAAATTAAATATTGTTATCAAAATGGTCTGGTGGGACAACGTGATCAATCAACAGTTAAATTTAGAAAAAAGAAGCTCTGAAAAATTGTGTGTTAATCCGGATGCGAACTCAGAAGCTCGTGAAATGAAGCCACACGCTCTAGCTAGAGCAATCAACTCGTACGGTTAAAGCAGATCTGACTTCTTATACCAATCAGCGTGCAATCAATCAGAGCCACCTATCGACAATAAACAAAATCTCATGACAAACTACGATTGAGCATTGATAAGACTTGGTTCATCTCTTTTCGTTCAAGTAAAACGATAAAACTGGAAAGATATTTAAAAATTCAGCGTTCTGACTTCTTATATCAATCAACAGAGCCACCTATCGACAATAAACAAAAACTCATGACAAACTACGACTGAGCATTGATAAGACTTGGTTCATCTCTTTTCATTCAAATAAAACGATAAAACTAGAAAGATATTTAAAAATTCAGCGTTCTGACTTCTTATATCAATCAGCAGAGCCACCTATCGACAATAAACAAAAACTCATGACAAACTACGATTGAGCTTTGATCAGACTAGGTTCATCTCTTTTCATTCTAATAAAACGATAAAACTAGAAAGATATTTAAAAATTCAGCATTCAGTCTTCTTATATCAATCAATCAGAGCCACCTATCGACAATAAACAAAATCTCATGACAAACTACGATTGAGCATTGATAAGACTTGGTTCATCTCTTTTCGTTCAAGTAAAACGATAAAACTGGAAAGATATTTAAAAATTCAGCGTTCTGACTTCTTATATCAATCAACAGAGCCACCTATCGACAATAAACAAAAACTCATGACAAACTACGACTGAGCATTGATAAGACTTGGTTCATCTCTTTTCATTCAAATAAAACGATAAAACTAGAAAGATATTTAAAAATTCAGCGTTCTGACTTTTTATACCAATCAGCAGAGCCACCTATCTACAATAAACAAAAACTCATGACAAACTACGATTGAGCTTTGATCAGACTAGGTTCATCTCTTTTCATTCAAATAAAACGATAAAACTAGAAAGATATTTAAAAATTCAGCATTCTGACTTCTTATACCAATCAGCAGAGCCACCTATCCACAATAAACAAAAACTCATGACAAACTACGACTGAGCATTGATAAGACTTGGTTCATCTCTTTTCATTCCAATAAAACTAGAAAGATATTTAAAAATTCAGCATTCTGACTTCTTATACCAATCAGCAGAGCCACCTATCGACAATAAACAAAAACACATGACAAATTACGATTGAGCATTGATAAGACATGGTTCATCTCTTTTCGTTCAAATAAAATGATAAAACTGGAAAGATATTTAAAAATTCAGCATTCTGACTTCTTATACCAATCAGCAGAGCCACCTATCGACAATAAACAAAAACTCATGACAAATTACGATTGAGCATTGATAAGACTTGGTTCACCTCTTTTCATTCAAATAAAACGAAAAAAAATGGAAAGATATTTAAAAATTCAGCATTCTGTCCAGAAGTTTCGCTGACTTCCTGCTTGTGATGTCATTTAAAGTCACTAATAAATTTTGTTGTTCATACTAGTGCACGTAATTAATGTTTATTTGACGTAACGCATTGCAAGGATAAACACACATAAAATGAACGCACTTTAGAGGTTATTCAGGTCTATATATAAACGAAAAAGAAAGTTAGTGTTCTTAGTTGAAGTTTGCATATATTTTGGACACTATTAGGTAAGTTGTCTCTTATAGTTCTACAACTCCACATGTTTTAATAGAGTTTTCGTATTTCGCTTATATGTACGATATGCGTGCTTGCATATCAAAATCATTCGACATTTAACCCTTTCATATTCGTTGTATCCCGTAGGATACGAGAACATTTTCTGCCTTTAAAATTAATAAAATTTTAAAACTGACAATTATTTGATCTGTCAATAGTTATTTTGATTTAAGCCAATAACAATAGACAAAAATGGTGATAAAATGGCAAACTAGAAAATCTACATAGCGTAAAAAACTGCGCAAGGTACAGTACTTTAGAGACGACTTTGTACAGATCAGTATAGCATGCATACTAAATGTCTTAAATACTTTAAAAAATTATCATCAGTTGCAAAATGAAGCACATTTTATGCTTCCATTGAATCCCAATGTATCCCGTGGGATACAGGCTATATTTAGCACGCGGGCACAGGTAGAAAAAAATAATTATTATGTGTAAACAACATACTGAACAAAAGTACCAAATCAAAAAAATTTCTTATTAAAAAAATAATTTGGGACTGAAAGGGTTAAGGTTTTCTAACTGAAAAACGTAATCTTGAGCAAATCCTTGTTAAAGTTAGACATTGTTTTTTTCGTCGCGTTTCTGCAAAACACTTAGCAACCGCACAAATGTTGGTTGCTACGGACTTTGCAAGAACACATTGAAGTTATGTTTAAATGCAGTGAGTGGCTCTTCCTGACGAAGATCTGGGTTTGGCAATAGGAAAAAACCTGAAGCAAAATGGCTGATTCCACGAGCTACTACTAGAGTTTGAAATTGAAGTTTTTGTAATTGCAACGCTAATTTCTAGATAGAAACGTGGGTAAAGGGTTAAAAAATTAGATTTTTAGAATTTTTTAGCATTTTCCTGATGATTTAAAGCTAGAATATAAAAGTCCAATATATTTAGCATTTGTTTTTATAAAAAATAAAAAAATGACATTTGACCAAATTTTTGGTGCATTCTACTTTGAAGCATCATAACGTCGTTAACTATGACGACTTATGGACGTTGTTGGTTTGCAATCACACATTAAATATTTTGCATCAGTTTTATGAAAATTTATTCAAATTTTATCTTATTGTGTTGTTGTTCTTGTTGCTGCTGCTGTTGTTGTTGTTGTTGTTTTGTTGTTGTTGTTGTTGTGGTTGTTGCCGTTGTTGTTGTTGTTGTTGTTGCTGCTGCTGCTGCTGTTGTTGCTGTTGTTGTTGTTGTTGTTGTTCTTGTTGATGTTGTTGTTGTTGTTGTTGTTGCTGTTGTTGTTGTTGTTGTTGTTGTTGTTGTTCTTGTTCTTGTTGTTGTTGTTGTTGTTGTTGTTGTTGCTGTTGTTGTTGTTGTTGTTGTTGTTGTTGTTGTTGTTGTTGTTGTTGTTGTTGTTGTTGTTGTTGTTGTTGTTGTTGTTGTTGTTGCTGTTGTTGTTCTTGTTGATATTGTTGTTGTTGTTCTTGTTGTTGTTGTTGTTCTTGTTCTTATTGTTGCTGTTGCTCTTGCTGTTGTTGTTGTTGTTGTTGTTGTTTTTGTTGTTGTTGTTGTTGTAATTACTATTATTGGTAATGCTAATCATTGTTATTATTTTTATTAATTTAATATTTAATATAATAATTTTAATAATTTAATTTAATATATTAATATTAACAATTATTAGAAATCCTAACTTGACACTTAACAAAAGAGCAAGGAAAAACAAGAAAATATAAATTGTTTTAACATTGAATTTGAACTTTGAGGACTAAGTTTGTTCACAGTCAGTATATATTCATGATTTATCACATCTTCCATGAAACACAAAAAAAGGTTTGTCCAGAAAATGAACGATTCGGTCAAAAATGGTTTCCATTGCTCCATCTACTATCATAATTACGAGGTGTTGTTTCACTTCTTTTGTTTTCAGAACTTACAAGGCAAGCGACACGCAAAGCAACATGAATTTCCTTGTTTTGATGTCTGTCTTTATAGCAGGTAAGTGTAACAAGTCAAGAGGTGAATTCATGCTTCTCTAATCAAGTAGTCAGAAAAAATCTTGTTGCTTACAGGAGCAGGGAAAACTTAAAGAAAGAGAGGATGATTTTTCATATACTACCCCATTTTGAAATCCGAAAAAAGTATACATTTTAACACAATTAATACTACAAAAGCGTTTCTGATAATTATATAATAGATTAAGAACTTGATTTTCAGCGGCCATGCCCAATTATCGATGACATCACAAACTAACATGATCTCCAACAGCAGAAATTTTCCGCGAGCGTGTTGCAGGTGTTTACGAAAGCGAAAATTTAAGTTACAGTGCTACTGTAAGATATTCAGTGTGTTGTACTGGCAAGTTTTAAGATAAAAATTCGTATTTCAAATTTATAGCTGTGTGCTCACGCATGAGCTGTCGAACGTGTGCAGTTCGTCACAAACTAACAGTTCTACAACGCATTGAGAGCTGTAAACCATCTAATGCTCAATTTGCTTTCAAGTTTGTTGGGGCTCCTAGAAAAGATATTGTTTTATTGCAATTGGAAAGTTTATTTATTGCGTCAAAGAAATCAGAATTTAAAAAACAAACAATAGAAATGTTTAATACGTGTTAGTTTTTTATCAGTAGAATTCATTGTGCAAGATTAGAACCATTTTGGTCAAAATTTTATCAGTTTTTTCGCTGACCAGACGATTTTGAAACGCTGACCAGAAAAGTATTATTGAAAGAAACAACTTTTAAAGTTAAAAACTTTAGAGTTTGAAGTGTAAATGAAAGTTATTTCTTTCAATAATTGTGTGACTGTCTGTATAAGATATCAATGTGCTTGAAGAAGAGTGAGAGGGTGGCATAATTAATATTCATGATTTATCACATCTTCCATGAAACACAAAAAAAGGTTTGTCCAGAAAATGAACGATTCGGTCAAAAATGGTTTCCATTGCTCCATCTACTATCATAATTACGAGGTGTTGTTTCACTTCTTTTGTTTTCAGAACTTACAAGGCAAGCGACACGCAAAGCAACATGAATTTCCTTGTTTTGATGTCTGTCTTTATAGCAGGTAAGTGTAACAAGTCAAGAGGTGAATTCATGCTTCTCTAATCAAGTAGTCAGAAAAAATCTTGTTGCTTACAGGAGCAGGGAAAACTTAAAGAAAGAGAGGATGATTTTTCATATACTACCCCATTTTGAAATCCGAAAAAAGTATACATTTTAACACAATTAATACTACAAAAGCGTTTCTGATAATTATATAATAGATTAAGAACTTGATTTTCAGCGGCCATGCCCAATTATCGATGACATCACAAACTAACATGATCTCCAACAGCAGAAATTTTCCGCGAGCGTGTTGCAGGTGTTTACGAAAGCGAAAATTTAAGTTACAGTGCTACTGTAAGATATTCAGTGTGTTGTACTGGCAAGTTTTAAGATAAAAATTCGTATTTCAAATTTATAGCTGTGTGCTCACGCATGAGCTGTCGAACGTGTGCAGTTCGTCACAAACTAACAGTTCTACAACGCATTGAGAGCTGTAAACCATCTAATGCTCAATTTGCTTTCAAGTTTGTTGGGGCTCCTAGAAAAGATATTGTTTTATTGCAATTGGAAAGTTTATTTATTGCGTCAAAGAAATCAGAATTTAAAAAACAAACAATAGAAATGTTTAATACGTGTTAGTTTTTTATCAGTAGAATTCATTGTGCAAGATTAGAACCATTTTGGTCAAAATTTTATCAGTTTTTTCGCTGACCAGACGATTTTGAAACGCTGACCAGAAAAGTATTATTGAAAGAAACAACTTTTAAAGTTAAAAACTTTAGAGTTTGAAGTGTAAATGAAAGTTATTTCTTTCAATAATTGTGTGACTGTCTGTATAAGATATCAATGTGCTTGAAGAAGAGTGAGAG
>JAQGDQ010001004.1:0-45000 GCA_030141605.1 Tubiluchus corallicola
GTGTCATAGGCGGAGTATTGGGTTTGTTAGAATGGGTACCGCGGGGTGGTTTAGCCTTGGTAGAAGTTGGTTTGGTGTTTATAAGACGGGGGCAACATGCTGTCTTAATTTTCGTACGACAAGTCACATAAATTATAATAAAGATTATAATAAGTGCTATAAATAAGTATGTTGTCAATGATGCACCCTTATGATTGGAAAAGTCAACCGGTTTGGTTTTGAATAATTCATCAGTGTGGTCCAAAAACTTCTGTCGTTTTAATAAGAGATTTTGACTACCTTTAAGAGAAAAGTCAAGTGGTTCATCCTCTGTCATTCGTGACGGCAGAGCTTGCAGTGTTTGAAGTGTTCCTATCGTAAAATTACTTCCTAATAAATCAACGTTCCAAGTACTTAAATTAAGTGCCGTATCTAAGATTGTTTGGATGTCCGTTTGAGTTAAAGTAAGGTCTGAATGATTCTTAAAATATATTGGTAAATTTGCATATTTAGAAGATAGGCCACACCCTGATTCTAACTGCAGGATCATCGGGTTCTTGATGGTGAGGGGGGTGCCAATCTTATGAGCCTGGCGGGGTACGTAACAAGATTTTATGGCTTGAATTTCAAAACTCGGGCTAATATAATAAGTATTCTCAGTTAGAGGTATAATAACTGGTCCAAGTTTATTAATAATTCTTGCTCGTTGATCACAAAATAAATCTATTTTAATAGTGTCCTTGAAAAACAATGCCGCTGTACATGATTCTATTCTATCTGCAGGAAAAATTGGCGTTGGTGCTAACTTACAGATACGTTTTGGGCTTTGAATACAAGCAAAGGCTTCATCTTTGGCTGGGAAAAAATATAGTGACTGCTCAATATTCGTAGCAATATACTGATGATCAATTTGGTTATATAGATAAACAGGTTTATTAATATTGGTTGATGTCCGACGGACTGGGATCGATATTGCTTCAAAAATTTGATAGATGTGATTGACATGATATAAATCTAATGTTGTTAGGATAGCAAACCCTCCGGGAATTTGAATAGGTAATGCCGACATTGTTTCGTAATAATAGAATAATTGATTATTTATATCGGCTGGAAATATTAGGCTCTGTGGTAGCTGGTCCTCAATTTGTTTAAGAGACTTTTGAAGGTGTATAGGGGTTATTAAAGTTGGGGGTAATTTATTAAGAATTAGTTGATGTAAACCTTGGGATAACGAATTCAATTCTTGATCAATGATTTCTAAGCTATAGATAAAGTGATCAAACAGCAAATTTGTTTGCAAGAATGTAAACAATTTATGTTGAGTTTTAGTCAAGTCATCAGTAAACTGTTTTGACAGTTTGTTAATGTAATGTCGAGTTTGAACTGATGCGTTCACTAAGTCATAAATTAACTCTGTATTTCTAGCAGAGCGAATTAGCGAGCTATTGATAAGGGCTAGGTTATTTTCTAAAATATCTTGCGTGTTTTGTTGCGTATTAAAGATACTCGTAATCTGATCTTGAAGATTTCGAAGATCTTCTTCACTCGCGGTTCCGATTAAAAATTTGAATGCCTTTCCTAGATTCGGAAAAATGCTTCGTTTGACGACGTGAGATTCATGGGCAGACGAGGCTATTAAATTCTTAATGGAATTTAAACGAAATTGTTGATTTCTGATTCTATTTTTAATAGCAGTTTTAAAGGCTTTAATCACTGTGACAGGTTTTTTAATTAATCTTAATTGTTGAATTTCGGAAAGCGTTCTAGTGAGAAATTCTTGAATGTGGTCCAACTGTATCGGCGCAATAAGTAGCCATCTTGCATTAGAAACTGGAGTATTTAATTTCTGTTTAAATATAACCCCTGGGCCTGTTTTAAAGGGAGCTGGATTTGGGAATGATTGTAAGGAATTAGAATGTACAGATTTAAGAATATTGCCAATATTAGGATTTTGTATAAAAGGTTTGTAGTACTGGTCCTGGAAAAAAAATTCAAAAGGAATATTATTCAGGTTGTCCTATACAGATCATTTCTATGACTCTAAATTAGTAAGGTTAGAATAAATTTAAGATAAACTTACGTATTTCCTGAAAGTTCCATACTCTTTTTTTTTTCACAAAAATTCAAATTATGAGATGGTGAGATTAACATGTATTCACAGCAAAAATTATTAAGATTAATGTGTATTCAAGGCAAAATTATCTTAACGTCTATTCAGAGTCCCTTACTATAAGAAAAATCTGGATGAATGGATTTAGTAGGTAACGGACAGTTATTTTAAAGGTGTATCCCTGGCGCATGTGCGCATGCGTAAATAAGTGTGGCTCAATTAACAATCTCGACTTATTTGGTGAGTCTTGAAATCCGATCAGCGTTGATCAAAGGGGGGCGAGTGAAGCACGTGTCCACTTGCAATAATTTTGGCCTGGACAGCTAATAGTAAAAACAATTCATCTTTCTTCTTAAAGCCAGTTAATGTCCGTGGGAAAAGATTTTGCAGTCCCCTTTCTCAGGATAAGTTGTAGATCAGAATGGTCGTTAAGCTTCGGTTTTGCGTCTAGGGTTTTCACTATTAGTACTTTTATCGCTTAGTAATGAGCATTGGGGCCCAAACGGAGTCAAATTCTATACGCAGTATACGAAAGTTCCCAGGCCTCTCACATAAAAGAGACTTGCAGTTGTTGGTCAGTCCCTCTTCGTAATTTCTGTTCGTGTGGTCAAGGCGTCTTAATCAGTTGTGCAAAGTATTCAGTTTTTTTTCTAGTTTCACCAGTTTTACTAGTTTCAAAATAATAATAAAAATGGAATGTGAAGTACCGAGAGATGCCTACTTATTGGCAGTAGAGCTCGAAATTACGAGCGGGAACTTTTACGATGTTTTGGATGAACGGGCACAGTTGCATGACCAACTTAGTCGTGCTCTAAAAATGACGTACTTGCCTGGCACATGCGAGCTTTTCTGCGGCAAGTCCATCATTGATGGAGTAAGTAATGGTTTTTTTTTTGTTTTGTTTTTTTTTTTTGAGGTAAGGACTATTATGTTAAAATCACTAGATTGCTAATTCTGCAGTTAAAAGAAAATTTGTCTCGAGGACTTTTAATAAAGATTTATATTCCTTTTACAGGAAGAACTAGTGGTGCTAAAACTGAGCAGTATTCATGGGATGCCAGTTATGGCAAATTTACTGACCAAATACGCGCCCGGCCGGGTCCGCTTTATCAACCGAGAGAATTTTTGTATCTGCACCGCGGCACATAACATAATAACAATATGGGACCTGGCACGGGTGATGAGAGTATATAAACGCAACTGGGAGGAGGGAACGGAAGAAAGGTGGTTAGCGGTGAAGTGCTAAGAAAAGTGGAAAATTAAAAAAAAATTTAAAAAAAATCCTAAAATTTGAAAAGAAAAAAAAATATTTATCCTTTATGTGGACATATCATATATATATAGAAGTGTGACTATGCATTATGGATCAAGGCGGATCGCAAGGAAGGTATGTTTGTATTTAGCATCATAAGTCATTATACAATAATCGAATATTCGCTGATTAGAGTCTACAAGGAAAATACCTTTTTTTTTCTACTGCATGAAGAATTACTAATTTGGTGATAATACTCTGCGTTGATGAGTCCGCGCGTTCGGTTTTAACAGACACTTGTCTAGACTATATATAATCTTTTATCATTGTCTAGTGATGCGCGTAATTTGCCGTAATTAACTAGGGGTGAGTTGAATTATAGCTAAACGTGAGATGGATTATATTTTCTGACAGTTAGTTGGTTTTAACTTTCTCGTAAATGGTCGTTAGAATTTAAAATGTATAAGTTATAAATGGTCATTTTTATCCGTTTTGAAATGATTGTAGTAATTAAAACTCTAGACTAAAACGTTTGATCAATACATTTATTCAAGTCGGTTATCTGAATTAGAAATTCCGAGTTTAATCTAGCTATAATCTTAGTTTAATATGTTGGTTATTCGTTCTAGTACTTCAATGGGGCTTGTTGAATAGAAATTCTTTTTATAGAGTAATACAGCGTAAATGTTCGTTGCTGTGTTAAGTATTTATTTAATTACACTTAGTGATATACCGTAAGATATCCTCCTAATGTCGATAAAACAATATCTAAATACTCTTTTTGAAATATTCTTTAAAATCGTTACAGCAATACACAATTATTCTGTCAATCATTAGAACGTTGTGCAAATATTCTTGAATCATTTAAGCAATATCCCTCTCTGGAACTTGTGTAGTTGTTAAGTAAATTTATACGCTACATTATCTGAAGGGAAGCGCATTAAATAAAAGTCTCTGAGTGTCTTTAGGCGTGGTAAGCCCCAGTGTAAGTTTATGTGACGTTTAGAAGCATAACATTGGGCGTCATTCACGGGGGGCCATTTTATGGGCTAAGACTTTTAGCGCTCATATGGTTCGTTGCCGTGTATGTACCCAGCATGTATCAGTAGGAATGAAACACGATCTTTATATGGCTTCTAGGAGAGAAGTATTCTTAAAGCTTGGGAATCCTGGGTCGTAAATTACGAAAGTGAAAGTCATGAATGAAACACGACGCCTGCGTGGCTCAGCGCGGTTTCTTAGTGAAACTTCTTAAGAGTCCGCGTGTCATAAATTAAGAAAATGAAAGTCTGATCGCCTTCTATGTAAAGTCATGAGTGAGGGGGGGGGACGGCTTCATGTTAATGTTCGTAATGTACTTACCGATATATATTCTTGTGGTGTTAAGTCGTGTCCGGGCTTGAACTGGTACTAAATGTTTTGAACTCATACTAAATGTTTTAATAAAATAGTTGCATGAACAGCCTCGATATGCATAAGCATGCCGTATGTGACATTTAAACGTCACACACGGGAAATGCTTTCCCGGGAATCGAAAAATGTTCATACTCTAAACACTTTCGTTATACATAAAACTTGTACTTACCTTATACATAAAGAAACATGGTTGATGACGTTCTCGTCCTTAAAATGGTACTATTCTATTTTATAACACTAAGGTATTACCTTATAATATAAAAATGCTTTGATTGTAACAGTAATATTAAACGTTAGAGTATGACCTTATAATACATGGTAACTTTAACTGTAACATTAATATTATTTTAGTTATTGTTTGCAAAATTTTCGGCGTAATGTTTTAAAGATGCCTGGTTTTTGCAACTTAATTAAATTAATTCTGGCACGCTTACCAGTAAAATTTATATGTTATGTTTATGAGCTGAGTCGTATAGTGGTAGTACTTGTTGGTGGATTATTGAGGAGGCCGCAGCCGTTTATTGACGTGAGGTGGTGACAAAGCTATAAGACCTGGATTGATGAGCGACTAACACATTTATTTCACAATAATATATTACATGGTAAAGTACATATCATAGCTCTGCCGAACCGCCCAAGATCTGTTCCTGCTTCCTCGAGATTCCCCCGTGATCTGATCTCCCATTCCACTTGGCTTCCTTCAGCTTTTTGGACTCACAGCGCATGCGTTATAATTGTTGCTAGTCTGACAATTCAGACGGGCAATGTCCATATATGGAACTCAGTCACATGACAGCCGCACCTAAAATCATGGCTTCATTTCTACATATCTCTCATATCCCCTTCATAGAGTCGTTTCATTTCTGAACTGCTAATACTAATCATACAATTATCATCTTCTCTTTACTTTCGTGCACGAGGCGCCATCTGTGGCGGGAATGTAAAGCCTTTGGTTTTGGTCAGTTTCTCAGTTTGTTACCTGCTAGTCACCTGTCTGTTTTGCTCACCTGTGCTCTGAAAAGTCAGATTAATCGACTTTATGGGATATTTGGGACATTTATGTACTGATTATGTTACAATAAAGCATTCAGTGGTATTAACCTCTGTTGACAGTGTTTATGTGACCACAGCTCTTTTTTGTTTCTTGCTACTCCTTCCTAGACTGTGGCGCCCATATAAAAAAATATCGCTCTCTGGCAACTCCCAAATTAAAATATATCACGAAATCTTTCGCTAGTTCTTTACCGTTGTTTTTCTTTATAAATAGGAGGTATGTTTCAACTTTTCTTTACATCTGTGTGCAGATAAAGGATTAATTTTTCTATTGCACTCCTGCATTTAGCAATAATTCTAATTTGGGCGATGTATCAGGGCCTTAAAAGCACCTGAACTGTAGTCACCTAAACTACTAAACAACATTACTGTGGCATGATAGATCACACTAATACAAGACCCATTTATACAAAATAATGTAAGTGATTTAAAATGATTGCTCATAAGACAAACACTTACCATAAAACATATGCAGGACAGTTATAAAGATAGAATTAGCTTGCTGATAGCTGCCGCTATTCCATTTTTAAATCACCAAGCAGCCACAGTCTATTTATTAGACAAAATAGAAAACTAGGGCGTGGTCACTTCTGTGGTTAAGTGCAAAGAATAAATTGTTTCATACAGTAACCAAATTTTCACTTTTCCAACAAAATCACACATTTTGCACTCAAAATCAGTATTACACAGTAGGAGCACTGCTCACGCTTATAGCAAGACTGCAGAGCAAATGATTTGCTTGAGTTGTCTCATCTTCACGCACTTGAAAGTTACGCCTATAAACTGACGTGTTGGAGTTGATCACCATGACAGCTTTTTAACTCCGCCTCAAATTCTTGAGCACTAGAAATATGGCGCCAATAATGTTTGTTTGAACATTTTTAATAGACGCAATGTTCCTTCACTTTTTAAGGGCAATCTTGCACAAGTCGACCATCTTACTACCAAATCTTTTCTTTCTTTTTAAGAATTTACAGAAACATAAATAAACTTCAATAAATTGTTATAGCAGGATAATATGACCTGCTTAATCTTTGTTACAGTTATGGTCAAAATAAAAGACCTGCATTGTGTGCTGAGCTTAGAGCATGTCAACTGAACTTGTGTCTTACGCCATAGAATTTGGTAAAATTTGAAAGATGTAGAACTTCTATAAACTTGCTCACACATTCCATTTATGATTCGAACTGTAAAATACTTCGTATGTCTTTGTAAACTGTTTCGATTGAAATTGTAATACAACCAGCAGGCAATTTAGTAAAAACTAGAATGGACTTGTATGTTGTGAAAAGCTGTTCAGGTTTCTTCATTACACTCACATTTATGTGACTCTGGTATGTTCTTATGAAAATAAATGGACTTGAATTGGATTAAAATTGTCAATGATTTAAATCAGAGTTCCTTTTTTACGTTACCAAAAGCTTTTCAAAGTTGCACATTACAACCCAGTCATAAAATAATTCTAGCAAAATCGCTATGACCCGGATTATAATAATCAGCAATTTTAATCAGAATTGAATTTTTAATTATAAAAATCGTCCGATGACAGACCATTTCGTGGCATATTGATAAAAGAGCAACAGCAGATTTTCGTAAACAAACACGTTTTTCACCCAAATTTGCATTCTGCTAAAATGCATCTATGACGTCTAACATACGGCATGAAATATAAAAATTGGACAATAATTAGTTAGTTGTAAAATTACAAACGTCTAAAACGTTTATTTTGCGACCTAACCCGTTACAAGGATTCCTCATTCGCAAAAGACCAAAAGTAGCAACGCTGTTGAATTACCTTCCGTAGACGCCATTAATTTATACGTAGACGCCATTTTCTTTTATACCGACGGCCGAATTACAGATTTCTTAAATTTTTAAACCCGGTATCTGTTGCATACTTTTACGTAATATGGAGCGCGGTTGGTACGGTGACAAATATTACCCACCGCCATGACACTCAAAACTGTGACGTCATTTCTTAGCCGTAGTACAGTAAACAACCAGCGACCCCAGAAAGCAGATCACTGTGAACAGAGCGGTTATTGCTGAGTAATGACATATCTATTCATAAAGATGTTTATTTCAATATTCTTCATCTATTTATATGAAATAAACTTATAAGAATCAGTCTTCAATTTACGAACCTGCAAGGAACGTGAACTTTATAGTAAGAAACACTGTACAATTATTTCAAAATTGCAGACGTCTTGAGACGCGCTCTCTGCACACAAGCGAACAGCTTATTTATAATCCTTTTGAATTGGCAAGTTACTCAATGCACACAAAGGAAGATTTTAGCCTTCAACAATCCTGTCTGGAATTTAATTATAATTGAAATCTTGTGAAGTGTTGAGCTGAGATGCAGTTTATGCCGTCACGCGATGTGCACAAAGGAAGATTTTAATCTGTAATACAAATATGTCTGCGATAAGACAAAAGCTCAATAATCCTTATTTTAAAATTGACTTCTCAAATTTCACAACAATTTTGGCAGCATGAGATATTGTGGGTAATGACCAACTTTGAAACTGCAATGATAAACCGTTTATGCAGACATACAGACTCAAAACCTATGAGTTACGGTTTCTCAAATGTTTTGGCACTGCTAATGTCTCATTGATCATTGTTACTACTGCTTTTACAAACAAAACATATGTCTGCATAAAGACTACAGAAGTCTACACAGCTATAGTACTATTAAATAATTTTTTATGTAAATAAATCTCGGTTAGGTTCACGCCAAGTGGAAAAATCTGGATTCCTTGCGATTCGTGAGACATGGGTTCGATTCTCGTTTGGGCAGTTTTACTTGCGATGCTGGTTGTTTGTACGGTATAGAGAGAATATTTCACACATGAACAAGGCCGAGACACCTCTGGTTGTTCAGTGGCTCATCTTCAGGGGTTGCCCTTGATAGTGAGCCAGATTCAGCTCAGGCCACATCACAAACATCTCCATTTTTTGATACCATCAGTTCAATACATAACTATGTTTACAGTGTGTCATAATTTCAAGAACAAGTTATTGTTAAGTTGCGTACAATAAAGTTTAAAACTCTGAGCTGATGAAAAAAGAAATATCTGACTGTGTAAACGTTAACTTTCCTTCAAAATTATTCAACACAAAGAACGTTCAAATCCAAGATGCTGCAATGTTTATTTTAGAACAAGTTTTGTTCTTTTGTGCTCGGGATGTGAAAAATGTCTGAAATTTTCCCATTATCTTGTGTCAATACATTAGCCTGGGAGTTTAGAAAAGGACGCAGCAAACGAGTTAAAAGAAGAAAGTGTTTACACACTTGAATTTCAAAAGGCTGCCTTCCACACCTGGTAAAGAGTTAAGAAATTACAACAGAGTAATTACGGACAGGATTACCGATAGGCTGCTGCAATCCAGTAAAATTATCAAAAGCTTTTGTACAAAGGAGTGTGATTCAGTACCACTCCTCATGCTCAACAGCACCATGCAAAGAGAAGTGATTTTCGCTCTTTCTTGGAAACTTTTGCTGAAAATCATGATGGTTCGATACCCTTATTATTGAACTGCTCATTAAACCTGCCCATATTTTCATTACAAGTAGTTAAGACAAGCTTTCTATTCTGATGTAACAGACATCAACAGCCATGTCATTAACATTATTAACTTGAACGACGGTAGAAATTTTCAAATTCAGGTTGAATATTGACTTTAAACGTGTCTAAATGGCTTTTTCTCTGCTTTTAACAAAATTTTCTCACATCGTAAAATTCATGTGTAAATCAAACAAACCTAAAAACACCAAGGAAGAGACGAGAAGAAATATCTGACAGTGTAAACTTAGATTCATCAAAGCATTTTACTTTGAACAACTTGAGAGATTTGACAAATACTTAATATTCTTCAAAGGCTTTCCTACAAAGAGCTTTTCAATCCAAGATGCTGCAATATTTACCTTAGATGGCGCCTGGGAAAGAGTTAAGCAAATAAAGCAGAGTCATTACACACGTCTTGAACTTCAAGGCTGCATTCCACACCTGTGAAAGAGTTAAGCAAATAAAGCAGAGTGTTTACACACTTGAATTTCAAAGGCTGCATTCCACACCTGTGAAAGATTTAACAAAGAAAGCAGAGCAAATACAGACAAGACTAATAATAGTCTATGTACAACATTCCGCTAAAATTGGCGAAATCTTTTCTACAAAGAAGTGTGAAGCAATAGCCATTTCTCATTATTGCCTAAATACGTATTGCGCATGTCTTAGTATCACTTTCTGCACAGGAGAAACTTTAAGCTCCAAAATACCTACATTCTTTTAAATTCTTCGTAATTAATTCACGATAACTAATCGAGCAAGACAAAACACGAAGGTTTGGGAGACGAACGCCGCTTTTATTGTGAAGCAGCAGCAGGTTCAAATGGAAAGCATGAATGAGATTAATTAAGAGATTAATCCATCACAGCAGTATCTCAATGCAGTTAAAAAATTTTGGAGTAGCTGATTTAATCATTGCTTGCAGAGTGATGCAAACTGATGCAGTGTGTTGTTTACTTATCTAAATGTTTTCATTATTCACAAAATCAATAATGTCCAGGAAACTCTGCAAAAATTTGAGCAAATAAGCCACATGGATACATTCTTATGAGGATTAAACCTCGCGTGAAATGAGTTTTGAACATGTGATTTATAGACACTGATTCGCGATCAAGAAGTTTGCAAAAATATTTTTCAAAATCACGCCCAATAAAAGCACTTTCAAATTTAATGTGTCTATATTTGATTTAAACGTGGATGAACACTTTACTTCTTAGTGTTAAACTGTGAAAAAGTAATTTATCAGATATCAGAATTCTTAAGTAAACTAGTCACACCCTGTTTACTGTTTAAATACTGGAAAGAATGAGCTGAAAGACAGAATATTATCAATAGTCTGCAGAAGATTTTTTGTTTGGTTAAGCTGTCACCCTGGAACTCCTGGTGAAAGAGTTAAGAAGAGACGCTTAGCAAATATAGACAGGAATATCAATAGTCTGCAGAAGTTTTTTGTTTAGCTAACCTCGGGATCCCCAGTGAATGTCAAGAAGAGATGAAAAGTAGAGATGAGATAAAAGTACCGGATTTTAATCACAAATGATATTGAGCAGAATCATAGTATGACGTTAAGTATTGAAAGTTATAGCTATTCCTATGAACAACATGCTTCAAATGAGCTGTGCCACTAGGTACTAACAGATTATTAACTGAAATTACCCAAATTTAATCTCCTTTGCCAAAAGAGCGCTTATCATGTCAAATCATTATCATGTCTTATCATTGGTGCACACAGGGAGAGGTGCCAGAACAAGAGCAAGAAAATAAATTTTGAAAAATTCGGAAAAGTTTATTAAAAGACTGAAAATAACATGAAAGATTTTAACATGAAAGATTTTGTGCGAAATATCTCAAATCCAATGTGTAAACACAGATTCGTGTGTAACAACCCTGATTGTTTGAACAAATGCTATTGCAAATGTTTGACATAATAACTCTTTAGACCCGCGGTAAATTATGTCACGGGTTGTTGTGAAATACTAAACACGAATGAATAGTTTCCTGCA
This sequence comes from Tubiluchus corallicola, assembly GCA_030141605.1. Classification (NCBI taxonomy): domain Eukaryota; kingdom Metazoa; phylum Priapulida; class Priapulimorpha; order Priapulimorphida; family Tubiluchidae; genus Tubiluchus; species Tubiluchus corallicola. Next base: position 11,386 of record JAQGDQ010001004.1, read on the forward strand.
TGTTTGTGAAGTAATGAAATGTATTTCGAAAAATTCACACTTGTGCAAATACGTCAAACCTGGAAAAAGATGCCAAGATAAGAGTTAGGAACAACGATAGATTATAAATTAAATGGATTCATAATTTTTATTACTGAACGTATGAACTATTGTGGAGCTTGTAAAAGAATACTCTACGAAGAGTTTACTCTTACAAACATGGCAGGGCTAAAAATACAAAAACTGTTTGTTCCTGAAAGCTTGAAATAGGCACTCATGGTGTAGTGTAATTATTCGTTTACTTGGACAAGCAAAAGTTTGAAAAATTAAGTTTATTTTAGCACCCCAAAAACAATAAGTTTTAACAACTGTGTACATAATTCTAAGTTTTTCCAAATTGACTTTTTGCATTTTGCAATAACTGACTCTATGTGAGCAACTAGAATTTAGTCACTCGTGACAGTTTAGTGGCTCATCTTACCTGTTAAAAACAAAACCTTATGAAATAAACTTTCATGCCTTCAATTTCAATGAAACACAGAAAAGTAACAATCAGTATTCAACTAAATGATATAATGAAATAAGTTCTGTTGCTTTCTTCATTTTCAGTGTTTGTATATTTTTTTGCAAACCAATGGATAAAAGATTTGCTTCAATGCCACTCTTTAGCTGAGGCTATTATTAACACGCCTAAGCAATTTTTCTTGCACCTGGGCGTGCATTCACAGAAAGTAACAGCAACCATGGCAGCTAGCGTTGAACAGTTTTTTAAGCATATTTGATGTTTCAGTTGCGTAATATCCTTTCTGAAAACCTTATTAGCAATAGAATGCAAGTTCTTACATTTGACACTGATGACAATGAAATTAATTTGAATGATAATTCATCTGACATTGCATGGAGAATATAAAGTCTGTTTACCTATAATTAGTATGCGTTTATTTGTGTTATGCTAAAAAATTGCTAGCATTACAATAAAATTGCGATATTTTTTAATTGAAATTAACTTACAGCTAGTAACTGGCAGTTGCAGTTATCGGAAAGACGGTGACAGTAACCTGTTAGATGCGTGTTAGATGCTGATAGATAAATTAATGTAGAAAAATGCAACACAGACATGCTGTACCTATGTTCAAAGTCAAGAGACTTAATATTTCTGACTCCTTGAAATTAATTTCGTTTAAAAATAGCTGCTGTTTTGCAAGTTTCTGTTTATAAAAAGTGCAATCAGTTTATCTGTTTATTAGACATTAGTTGTGACTGTCATGTTGTTTAGTTTACTTTAGTTTTGTTTAGACGGTTGTTATCCAGTGTGAGCTGTTGTCCTGAATGTTGATGACAACGCTTACGATACAGTGGGGGTGGAGCGAAAGACCAACGTGTTTGACGTCAGCTGTAGTGCTAGAAATAAGTAAACTGTCATATTGTGTTTCCACCATTGCAAAATTCTTAGCAAGTAAACAAATTCAGTACTAAATTAACCAGCAAATAAATAAATGTGCACTATACTAGCTGGGGATGTACGCTGATACTTCTACAGCGCACCTGCCCATTGTTATAATCAGCTGCGTCTAGGGAAGGGCAGACCCACCTGTAGCAAGAGGTTAAATTCCAGTACAATTTTCATAACACCTTCGTGACTCTATACAGCTGTTAATTTCCAAGCTCACAGTGATTTGAAGAGGCTTTTTACAAATTCTTGTGCACAAAAGAATGTTCTACAGTCTATATGTTGATCAGGTTTAGGTACAAGCTATCATTTGGATATTAGAAGGCTTTGAAACGAAAATTCTGTGGAAATTCTTCAAACCTTATTTGTCATCCTTTAATTTCACCATTGAGTCTAATTATTTTATTTTATTTACAGTAATAGAAAGTCTCTTTCAGAAAATATGAAGTTTTGCACTAGTAGTTCATGCAATTAAGCTGTTATGTGTATTTTTGTACGGAGTTGTCAAAACTTCACAAATATTTGTAGTCGTGAAGGAATTAAATTTCAAAGAAGATCACGATTTTTAGAAGTCCACATCTAAAGTGTTTTTGTGTTCATTTTGACTAATGTTTATTTACGTGATATAGGATGTTTTGAAACTTTCTCCTCTTATCCAAACGGCAATTATTAACAGGCAGTCTCAGGTTTAAATATCATAGCATACAAAAATTTTGAAAAGCTATTAAACTAGCAACCCAAAACTAAAAACTTAAACGTGATTATAGTCCTTTCAATTTTATCAACAGAAACTTTACTTGAAACAGAAACGGTAGAATGCACTAGTGCACTAATACACCAAGGCGTTGTATTATTACAAGCATTAAGTTAACTTCCAACAGAAAAAACAGAACATTCCACTGTTTTGTCCCAATCAGCTCAAATAGAGCTGCTTTTTGTCTTCTGTCACTTAGTGAGATAATGGAATAAGTGAGAGGTGATGTAAGGAGTAGCTAGTAATAAAGATTACGCATTACAAAAACTTACAACTAAAAGGATGGGTGGCTGCTAGAAAAATTCAGCCTTAAGAATCAGTATAGAAAGTCTTTGAGTGATAACTATAGAGTAATACTTGCATATTACCAAGATAATATTGATTCTATAAAATATTCTTCAGTTTTTCTTTATTTTTTTAGTACATTTTGAGGGCATTTTTTTTGTTCTGCTTTTCTTTTTCAAAAAATTTTATTACAGGTAGGCCATAATTATTTAATTAATTGTAAATTTGATTTTAATTTTTGGTTTTTCATGAAGTTTTGTAAAGAAGTTTGTATGTAATTATTTAAATAATTAATTATAAACTTTGCAAAATCTCTTGACACTAACTTTGTATCATGTATTGCATATGAGTTATTGTAATGCAAGAAAAATTGGTTCATTTCCTTACATCTGATATTGTAAATGTACTTACTAAATGGCTGCTACTCCTCAACCCTTAGTCTCCCAAGTGCAGCCAACTGAGTGTTGCTAAGCTGTGCTCTGCAAACACACAGTTCTCCTCTTTTACATGTATACAAACGAGTATATACGAACACATAACACAAGGATTTCTTAAAACAATTTTGTTATGTTTATAAGTAGTTGTGCTGTTTTAAGTTGAACGTTATTTAGATGTTTAAACTTAAATTATTGTAAATAGGAGGGTTTATATTTAGTAGATTTTTTTAAAAAACTTAAAATATTTTTTGTCAAAATTTTACCGGAAAGATTTTGGATGTTTCCTCTCCTTATTAGTAAACAGTCTCACATTTTTGGTCTTACCGAAGTTGCAACATAATTATTACTTGAGGTAGTATTTTTCTGTGCACCTGCATGTGTAAGCAAACAGGTACCAAGCGTCAGTTGGCTGTGACGAATGATGACTATGCAATGGGTGCTCTTGTTGTGGCACACTCTCTCAAGCAAACAGGTATGATGCATAAGTTGATTGTGATGAACAATGACTATGCAACGTGTGCACTTGTTGTGGCACACTCTCTCAAGCAAACAGGTACCAAGCACCAGTTGGTTGTGATGAACAAAGACTATGCAATGGGTGCTCTTGTTGTGTTCTGTTTTACAAACATTGCAAATAAGATTATAATAAAGTGCAGAGTTCGTGAAAGAAGAAATACCTGACTGTGTAAACATAGATTCTTCATCCCAGGGCATTTCGATCAACTTGAGAGATTTCACAAAGATTTAACATTCCTACAAAGGCAGCTTTCCCATCTTCAGTCCTTCCTAATAGCTCTCTCACCTTCAGTCCTTCCTAATAGCTCTCCCACATTCGGTCCTTCCTAATAACTCTCTCACCTTCTGTCCTTCCTAGTAGCTCTCCCATTTTCAGTCCTTCCTAATAGCTCTCCCACCTTCTGTTCTTCCTAGTAGCTCTCCCATTTTCAGTCGTTCCTAATAGCTCTCCCATCTTCAATCCTTCCTAATAGCTCTCCCATCTTCAGTCCTTCCTAGTAGCTCTCCCATCTTCCCAAAAAAACTGCAAAAGTTATACCTCTTATTTCTAGAGAATGGGAACGTTTCGTCTGCAGTGCCAGTAACGGCTAGATAGCTCGTTCAAAAGTCATGTGTGTTTTATAGTCATATTTAGTTCTTGCGGGAGGGCCACAGCGTCCCGTGACATGCGTTTTCCTGGACACAATCACGCAAATTTTGCAGAAAACTGCTCAAACAGCCTACAGGAAAACTTAATTTGTGCAACTGTTTGGCCATGTTGCCTAATAGCCTCGCATAAAGAGGACAAAATGGTCCATAAAATGTTGGGGGTTTTTTGAGAGAGATGTCCACTAGACGCAAGAATGTTCTTTCCGGCGAAACAATAGTCACACATGGAGTCCCCCAGGGATCTATTTTGGAACCTCTGTTGTTTTTAATATACATTTACTAACTTACAAAATAGAATTACTGATTTCAAATTCAATTTTTTTGTCTCTCTCAATTGCTTACAAAGTATATGAAATTAAAGTCTGTAAATTCAATTAACAAAAATTGAGACAGGGTGGCGAAGGGCCAGGGGGTCATCAAGCAGCCACCCCCATACAAATATGTTATATTACATACCACGGTTTTTTTAATTTAACAATAAGAATAGTTATGTCAATTATTTGTGTGTCTGAGGAGACAATAATTTATTTTTCTGCAAATAGCGTTAAATCATTACAGATATTTTGAAGTTTATGGTGAGCAAAATGAGCAAATTTATGCAACATAATATTATTTTTAGAAATACAGTTTCGTGAAATGCAGTGTCGATTAACCACTCATTATAAAATAAATTAAATAAACTGGAAAGAACAAAAATAAACAGAAACCATACGTTACAATAACCTATAGTAAGAAACAAAAATATGAGCAAAACAAAAGAAAAAACAAATCAGAATGTAATCAGAACTTAAGTTAACTTGATGAAACAACAATTTTCTTATAGCCTTGCTAATTAACTCATTGAAACCAGCTAGTACTTGCATGCTTAGTATTTACCATATAATAATAATAATAATAATAATAATAACAGTGACAATAATAATAATGTTAAAAATATTAAATGTGATGAAAATATAATACCAGAATGTCCTGTCAGGTCTGTTCACACATTATGTATGAATGCATTACGCACATGCAGATGCGGGTTAGTAGTAGTTTAGACATTGGAAAGCCTGTTGTGATTGAACATAAGCATAAAAGTTCTAGCTTACGCACATTCTTCAGTTTTATGATTTTCAATTTATCTTAAATGGGTGTTTAACAGAAATCTTTGTTATTATGCTAATTTTAGTGAAGACTCAATTATTTTACTACTTTCACTAATAATATGTTGAATGTGTGATATCACTGAAAGGTTTGAATCGATTGAGCCAGGTTGTGTCTTAATTGATTACATTGTTAAATTTAATGCAATGTTTTTTATTTTTTGGGAATTGCCATATTATTTTTGGCATAATTTACAGACATTTGATTAGACCGCATCCAAATGTTAACTTTGTGTACAAAAATATATTTTCGAAAGACAATATCACTGGACATTCTGTTTCCAGAAAATTGTTTTTTCCAGAAACAGGAAAAACAGGGTTAGGGTTTCTGTAAAATGTCCCTGAGGTGAGTCAGTGACATTTTACCAATTGGCAGGAACATTCTAAATTATTATTTCTAATTACACATGTCTTTACAGCAGGTAGGGGAAATGGTAAGTAATACAGATTTGCATGGAAGTTTTTTGGGACAAAATTTAACATCATTTTTTCTTCCGTTGACTAACGTTTATGCAGGTGACGTCATGTAATGTCACCGTAGGATCAGCATTGTAGGAGTAATTCTAAACAAACAAAAAAATCCCTTCAGAGCGATATATGCACAAAATTGGTGTAAACCAGTATAATTTTAGGACGATTTTCTGAAACCTACTTCAGGTTCCCCCTTTCTTGTCGTTTAATTCCCTAACATGGTAGGAGAGAATCTAGGTAAAATTTTGGGGTATGAAGAGACGGGTTGGTTACGCTGGGAACAAATCTAAATACTTAATAATTGATTTTACTTCATCATTTGATTGGGTTAGTTAGCCAGCCACTTATTATTTAAGCAGTTAGTCAATTAGTGAATAATTACTTGCTTCAGTGAGCGAGTAAAGAAATAAAAAGAAAACAAAAAATAAGAGAACAAATAACTTGTATAAGTAAACAAAAGCTTACTGACAAGAGAACATTTAACTGTCTGAGAGAGTGACATGATATGATACGATTATTTTATTACAAACTATAGTTCAGTTTACAAAATACAACATCACACATTTACAACAAAATTGCTAAACAAATAAAAAAAGAAAATTAATTGCTAAATTACAGTTTAATATGCACTAATCATGAATAAGTGTTTGACTGATTAATTGACAGGAAGACTAACTGACTTAATTACTGTTTCACCAAAAGATAAACTGGTTGATTGACTGAATGACCAACTAACTACTCAACTAGAAATGAATTTAACTAATTAACTATCTAATTAACCAAATAAGTTACCAATGTATCATCCAATGTCTTTAATCGATGGATTAAATTAGCAACTTGACACAAAAAAATAAAACAAGCTGCAAACCCTCTATACTGCCAAACCTGCCATACTGCCAAATCCGCCACACTGTCGAACCTGCCATACCTGTAAACCCACTATACTGAAAAAACCTGTCAAACCTGCCATGCTGCCAAACATGTTAAACCTGCTAGCCCGCAATACTGACAAACCTGCTGTTTTGGATATAAGCACGTGGTGCCTCCTGGTGTTTGTTTTTCCTATTTTAGACAGGTGAGCTAAGACAGGAAATAGGCCATTGGCCCCATTTCACAGTGAGGATATGAAAGAAGTGAGTCACCAGTATGCGGCAAAGTTTCATTTCTTTACATTTCGTCGTGTCATATTATTGTTAACTATCATTATACCAGTTACTTATTTTGACGTTGGTTTAGCAGAAATAATTTTTTTTCAGATAAAACGAAGTCCAACGCATGTCGCGTACAGCTGCCATACCCGCCATACTGCCAAACAAGCTAAACCTGCCACACTGACAAACCTGTCATACCCACCAAACCTGCCATAGTGCCAAAAATACCAAGGGTGCCATACCTGCCATACCACCAAGCTTATCATATCACAAAGTTAAAACTAAATGATTGACTAACTATTCATATATATATAGATAATATATATATAATTATCTTTATTTGCCATTAAAATACATTGTTAATCACTGAATAAAAACTTTACAGAGATGGTCACTCAGTGTTAGTTAATAAAACCTTACACTGCTAAAGGCAAATGCGTCAGTGCAATCTAAACTACTGTGCTGTCATGGAAAGTAACGATGAATAAAATCAAACTGGTTTACAAATATGCACAAAAAATGAAAAAAATATGAATGAATTAATTAATTAGCACAGGCGACCAACTGCCTAGCTTAGCTAACTAACTAATTAACAATCTTCACACAGTCACCTTTTTTGTACAGCACGAAGCCTCAAATCATTATATGTCCCCTGCTTTGCTTGTTGTGCTGCGTTTCGAAAAAAAAAGAATTAGTACGCCACTTACTGGCGCACTGGCACACACAGACGCTGCAAAATGGCGGACATTGAGAAAATTTGCCAGATGCTCTTTTTAACTTTTCAGTAAGTTTACAGTTAGATATTTCTTTGTTTTTGTTGCTACTTGCTAGACTGTGGCGCGATAAAAATATCGTTCTTTGCTAGCCCACAAACAAAAATATTTCACGAAATATTAGTTAGTTTAAAAAAGTTGTTTTTTTATTAATAGGAGGTATGTTTCAACTTTTTTGCGTCAGTGTGTAGATAAAGGACGCAACTTACTATTGGATCCCTGCTTTCAGCGGTATTTCTAATTTGGGCGATCTGAGAGTGCCTTAAAGTTCCCTAAACTGTAATCAGGCCTTATATACAACCAAACAATATTATTGTGTCATGATAGATCACAGTTCTACACGACCTATTTATGCAAAACAAAGTAAGTAATTTAAAACGATTGCTCATAAGATTAACACTTACCATAAAACAAAGCGGCACAGCTATAAAGACAGAATTAGCTTGCTGATGCCTGACATAAACATTGTAAAGCAAATTCATACTCCATGCCATATTCCAGACAAATCACGCGGATGACGTCACGAATGAACTTGAGCTACAGTAGCTGCTTACAACTTAAGGAGGCTTTAAATTCAATAAACACACAGGCGCTTTTTCACTTTTACTGAAACAACGTTAATTTAAAACTTGCTTTATGAAATGCCACCATTCCATTTTTAAATCACCTTGCAGCCACAATCTGTTTATTAGACAAAATAGAAGCGTGACCACTTCTGTGGTTAAGTGCAAAGAATAAATTGTTTCATACAGAAACCAACATTTTCACTTTTCTAACAAAATCACACATTTTGCACTCAAAATCAATATTATGCTTCACTAAAAGCTCTTCTATTTTCGCCTAGAGCACTGCTCACGCTTATAGCAAGACTGCAAAGCAAATGATTTGCTTGAGTTCTCTCGTCTTCACGCATCTGAAGGTTACGCCTATAAACTGACGAGTTGGAGTTGGTCACCATGACAGCCTTTTAACTCCGCCTCAGATTCATGCGCACTACAAATATAGTGCCAATAATGTTTGTTTGAACATGTTTAATAAACGCAAAGTTCTTCTTTAAGGACTTCTTTAAGCTTGCTCGCACATCCCATTTTTTATTCAAACTGTAAAATACTTCGTATGTGTTTATTAATTGCACATAATTTCGATTGAAATTGTAATACAACAATCGGGCATTACAAAAACTAGAATGGACATGTATGTCGTGAAAAGCTGTTCAGGTTTGTTCATTACACTCACATTTATGCAACTCTGGTATGTTCTTATGAAAATAAATGGCCTTGAATTGGATTATAATTGTCAATGTCAATTTTCAAATTTGTGTTCCTTTTTTACGTTACGAAAAGCTCTTCAAAGTTGCACATTACAACCCAGTCAAAAAGTAACCAAAATAAATCCATTAAAATTGCGGATTTTAATAATCAACACTTCTGATCAGAATTGAATTTTTAATTTTAAAAATTGTTCCGTGACGTGGACCATTTTATGGCATGTTAGTAATAGAGCTACAGCTGATTTCTGCAAACAAACATGTTTTTCACCCAAATTTGGTAAAATGCATCTCCTTCATATAACGCTTTCATATGCCGTTTGGCGAACTTTTGGCAATTGTTTGGCGATTGTTTGGCGAACTTTTGGCGATTGTTTGTTGTGTAATGCAGAAATCTTTGCAGAAAGAAAACGAACTTTAAAACTAAATTATATTTAATCTTAAATTTTAATTATATTAAAATTAAATTTCCCACATTAATAAAACAGATCCCTACGTTAAAAAAACGTAATCAATTTGGTCGATACTCTAAGAGGGAAAAACATGAGCAAAATATTTTTGAAAATCTATCAAGAACAAGTGAGGCACTTCCTTGAAAAAAATAACTAAGACACAAAAGTGTGTCAGACAAATAGCTGTGTGTAAAGTCAAGTTGACAGACATTATCAATGTGACTTTGTCACAATGATGCTGCGTTTGCTTTTTGATAGTCAGATGGTTTCTACCTTGGCAAAACTAGGAAGCTAAAACACGGATTTTGGCATTATGAATTTTATCAGAATTAAACACTTCCGTGCTGTGGCGCCACCTGCCCATAATCATTAACATTAAATTAAACTAAGCAAGCAGGTTGGCAGTTAATGCCCAGTGTTTGACAAGGATGGATCTGTAAAATATTCGACGACAAGAAATCACATATTAAACGTTAAAATTCAATTTAAGCTACATATTGAATTTGTCTGAAGTTTTTGTTCATGATAGTTTATAGGCAAAACAGATGTAATGGTGTATCATCCAGCTGAACAACTAGTGAATCCATATTATATTGTAAGATCAATAAAAGAAAATGATCACAGTGGAATTTATTGTGAGATGGATAATTTCTATACAGGTGAACATACTGGAACTCACATAGATACTCCATGACACTCAATATGTTAATCACGGGATGTTAATGATCTGAGTTTAGACTAACTGACTGGAGAAGCTGTGACTGAAGACATTACTACTAAAATATAGAGAAATAGGGTAAAATACCTATTGCTAAAATACCTCGAAACACTGAATATGTATGATGTGCCTGCTTATGAGCAGATATGAGCAGTAGACTATGAGCAGACATGAGCAGTAGACTATGAGCAGACATTGTTGTTTGAGGTACGCAAGACTGGGCTTGATGCAATTAAAACTGTCTTTGAAAATTTTGCCAATCTTCATTAATTACCCTGAAGCGAAGGTCTTTTCAATACCAATGAGATTTATAGCACCAGGTAGAGATTTAACAATTACTGGAAGCGTATCTAAGTTTGTTATAAGCTTTACTGTTTTAATATGAAGCATCACAGTTTATGTTTTCCATGTTAACTGAAACTAATATCAACTACAGAATCAGTCCCAGCACTGGCTAACAAACTAAATATAGATATTAACAAATTATAACATAAAATGCCGAATACCGAACCATTCGTGAGGCGCTGTCTGTACAAAGGAGGACTGATTAATTGTAAATCTTGTTATGTATTTGAATTGATCACAAAACGACAATCACACAGCCCTACAAAAATGCGATTTTAACCTTCAACAATTTTCTCCAGAATTCGCATTAGAAACTTGTAATCCCGGCAAAACGCTGAATTGCATCAAGACCTCTTAAGACACGCTCCCAAGGGAGTTGTTGTTGTTGTCGTTGTTGTTTATCTTGTTGCAGTTGATATTGTTATTGTGGTTATTGTTGATGTTGTTGTTGTTCTTTTGTTGATGTTGTTGTTGTTGTCGTCGTCGTTTTCATCGTCGTTGTTGTTCTTACTGTTGCTATTGTTGCTGTTGCTGCTGCTGATGATGATGGTGACTGTGATCATGACGATAATTATGATGATGTCACATTTGGTGTTGTGGTTTTTCTAAAAGCTTTATGCTTTTATACTAAAAATTCTGTACAGAAAAAATATTCTCTGCAGGCAAACTAATGCCAGGAGAAGTCTAGCGACCAGCTAAATCTCTTCCCATAGAATCTCGAGTTCTTATTTTGATCCATGAAAAGTCACCGGTCTGTCAGTTCTATTTACTTTACAATTTAATGTCAGTCTTAAGATGTTTGCAAACAACTATAATCGCAGCAGATTCATAAAAAATTTCACCCAGCTTTATTTCTCAGACTTAGATTATTGAAGATTACAATCTCTTATTTCAGGCAACTCTTTGTATCTAGGACTTGTGCTTTTGCTGCAGCTCACAGTTCAAATACCTTCTAAACACTTAAACAATCTGAAAAGTTCTTACGTTAATGCAGACAAACAAAATTTGTTAGAAAATGACAACTTTGATTATAGAGCTTTCGACGATAAAGATTTACATCATAAAAGCCTGGATACATCATAAATTATAAAAACTCGTTACAAACTGAAGTTGTGTCAAAAAAAAGAAATTCTCTTGAAAGACATGATTTGGCACAGTTGACATGAAATGGTCAAGAAGCCATACATAATATTGTCACCAGCCATACATTCACCTTTCAATAGGTTGTGGAGGGACCGAATACTAGCTCATTATCAATGCTAGTCATCTGTCTTAAGCTTTTGTAACCTTTTCTCAAACATACATATTAAATATTATGTGCGTAATTAATATGCTAATTAATTACAGGATTGTTTACTGTTATGCAGTTGATTTGTGTTTAGAGGGATAATTTATATTTACAATCCGTATAAGTTAAAATAGGATACTATGTCAATTATGTAAACAATACTTTAAACAAGTTACTTTGCTCGACCTCTCCATCTCAGCAGAATCTCAAGAGAGATATTAATCATCAAGTTTTTTACAGCCCTTTGTAATACAGCTTTGTAATATAGTTTTGTAATACAGCCCTTTGTTGTTTACAGAGGCTGACGTTAATAGAAACATTCAGTTGTTGTTTATAAAGTAAAAAATTCCTAGCAATCTCGACAAAAATTTGAACAAATTCGCAGTGTAAACCCGCCCTTATAAAGATTAAATTTCGTGTGAAATTAATCAAATCTGTAAACGTTCTATACTCAAAGAAACACTTTGATCTTCAGCAATCCTGACTGGAATTTAGTAAGACGTGAAATTTCGAGAAGCATTTACCAGAATTTACCGGGTCACGCTCAACAAAGAAAGTTGTTAATCTTTAGTAATTCCGTCTGGAATCTCTAGTAATATTTGAAATTTTGTGAATTATTGAGCTGAGATGCGGTTTATGCCATCACGACCTCAACACACAAAGGAGAATTTTGATCCGTAAAACAAACATGTCTGCGATCAAACAAAAGCTCAATAATCTCTCTTATTAAATTGATTCAGTAGATTTCATAACAATTTTGGCATCGTGAGAAATTGTGGGTAAACGACCAAACTTTAAACTCCCATCACAAACCGTTTATACAAACATGAAGCTAAAAACGTATGAGTTAAGGTTTCTTAAATGTTTGAAATTTCAGTAAATGTTTTGGCACTGCTATTGTTTCAGTGGTAATTGTAACTCATTACTTCTTTTTATTTTATTATAATTCTGTAACGTACAAAACTGATGACTTCACAAAGATTTTAGAAGTCTACACTGTAATTGTATTAAACACATTTTTTATAAATAAACTGCAGGCGGGTTCATGTCTTGCATGAACTATTGGTGAAACTTGGATACTTGGTGAGTTACGTTTTCATTTGCTATGCTGATCCTGCTTGTTTACATCGTAGTCGACGTAGAGAACGGATGTTTCACATATGAACATGGCTGAGACACCTCTAGCAGTTCAGTGGCTCATCTTCAAGAGTTGCCTTTGAAAATAAGCCAGAATCAACTCAGACCACATCACAAACATCCCAACTTTTTGATACCATTATTTTAGCATCTACTATCTATACTCTTATATTAATATTCTTGGTATATATATATATATATAAGATTCGAGGCTACAGCTCCGACGAGGGCACCATTTGCGGCGATCTATACATCAAACGAAAGGTCTCGATCTAGTGTCGTCTCATTGGGGGTTTATTTTTCGAATCGGGCCCACCGGGAGAAACGGGGGGCGAAAAACCTCCAAAAATGGCCATTTTTCGGCCGTTTTTTGCAAAAGTTATACGGCTGAGATGTGGAGAACTGGAATGGGCCGAGGGTGGTGCTGGGTACAGATAGATAGCCCGTTCAGCGGTGGGTGTCATAGGCCTATTTAGAGTTCGCGAGAGGGCCACGGTGTCCCGCAACGGGCGTTTTCCCGGACCCAACTCGCGATTTTTTCGAAATTTTGACCAAACAGCCTGCGGAAAAAACGTTCTAGCGGCGCCTGGTGGGACTTTCGGAAGGAGATATACGGCTCTTTAGAAAGAGGAAGGACAGGGCTACACGATGATGTAGGCTATATGTTAGGGCAGGTCCATCGAGAGAAGTACCAACGAGTTAATTAGAGGTTCCATTTTCGGCAATTTTCGCTTAGAAAATTGCTGACGCAAAGGCATTGTTCTGACGTCATCCATTGTACTCTACTCTGCTTATAGCTTTAATTCAGTAAAAGCTACAGGCTTTGCGTTAGTTAAACAAACAGTAGGCACGATGTTAAGGGCTTTGTGTTATAAATGAGGACTAGGTAGGATGTTCGCGTATTATTGATTACACGTGGTTTTTTACGCAAAATCTTTTGCGGGGCCTTTGTTATTTATTATATTATAGCACATAGTTTCAACTTTGTGAAAAATGTTTGGAATGGTTTTGTTGTAATGCTGTGTTGTTGGTGCTTGTGCTATAGGTGTCATCATCATTGCCACCATCATCATCATGATCACCACGTGAGGTGGTGGATTTGATGTGGTGTGGTGGTGGTGTGTTTTGTGTGTTGTGCTATGGATGGTGTGGTGGGGTGATACGGTGTGTGGGGTGTGGTGTGGGTAGTGTGGTATGGAGTGGGTGGCGTGGTGTGTGGGTGGGTGGGTGTTGTGGTGCAGTGTGGTGTTATGGTGTGGTGCAGTGTGGTGTGATGTGGTGGAGTATTATGGTGTGGGTGGTGTGGTGTGGTGTTATGGTGTGGTGCAGTGCAGTGTGATGTGGTGGAGTATTATGGTGTGGGTGGTGTGGTGTGGTGTGTGGGTGGTGCAGTGTGGTGTGGTGCAGTGGTATGGTGTGGTGCAGTGTGGTGTGATGTGGTGGAGTCGTATGGTGTGGTTGGTGTGGTGTGGTATGTGGGTCGTGCGGTGTGCTGCAGTGGTATGTTGTGGTGCGGTGTGGTGTGATGTGGTGGAGTGGGTGGAGTGGGTGGTGTGGTGTGTGGGTGGGTGGGTGTGTGGTGCAGTGTGGTGCTGTGCGGTGTGATGTGGTGGAGTATTATGGTGTGGGTGGTGTGGTGTGGTGTGTGGGTGGTGCAGTGGTATGGTGTGGTGGTGTGGTGTGTGTGGTGTGGTGCAGTGTGGTGTGATGTGGTGGAGTGGTATGGTGTGGGTGGTGTGGTGTGTAGGTGGTATGGTGTGGTGCGGTGTGGTGTGATGTGGTGGAGTGGTATGGTGTGGGTGGTGTGGTGTATAGGTGGGTGGGTGGTGTAGTGCAGTGTGGTACTATGGTGTGGTGCTGTGCGGTGTGATGTGGTGGAGTGGTATGGTGTGGTGCAGTGCGGTGTGATGAGGTGGAGTGGTGTGGTGTGGGTTTTGTGTTGATTTGTGCACAAAATTCTTTTTGTGGGGTTTGGCTAGTTCTCAATATTATTTTACTTAGCATTATTAGTGCCTGTTTGAAAGACACGTAACTGGAAAAGAAAATTCTTAGTAATTTAATATGTTCTCGCTAGCTGGTAAAACGTCACCGTATCAGTATCCCACTATGCACAAAAAACATCACTGGCTTACCAAAAATATATTATTAATCTTATTGACAAGATAAAGTACTTCATAGTTTTGCATGTTAGTGAAGAGTGCGCTACCAATGCTCTGATTATTGATAGCGGTAGTGATGGTGGTGGTGGTGGTGGTGGTGGTGGTGGTGTTGGTGTTGGTGTTGGGGTTGGTGTTGGTGCTGCTGCTGCTGCTGCTGCTACTGCTACTGCTACTGCTACTGCTACTGCTACTGCTACTGCTACTGCTACTGCTACTGCTACTACTACTACTACTACTACTACTACTACTACTACTACTACTACTACTACTACTACTACTACTACTACTACTATTACTGCATTTACTGTTGCTAATGTTACTGCTAATGCGGTTACTGTTGATGATGATGATTATGATAATGATAATGATGCTGTTGTTGCCGCTATTGTTACTGTTGGGGTTGTAAACACTTGTAACCATAAACAGATAAAAACTGCTTTTTCTAATGAACAATCAAATAACGACCAGATATAGTAGGCATGCAGAATGGAGAACATAGCTAGTACCGACACAATAACCGAAGGTTCCACAACTTTCACTCGCGTCTGAGGAAGGGTATCAATGACGTAATGAAGCTCACACTCCGACTTTCCCTCCATCGGAAAGCTAGGAAGTTCTTTAAACTCTTTTACAACAGCAGCAACTAGAATTGCATTATTAATTATGTGCGATAACTGTTCCTAGAATGTGTTGGCAACATGAAGTGCGTTGCACTTGTCAATGGCAATGGCCATAAGTTAAGAACTAATAAATCGTTATCATCCACAGAAAAATCCTTATCAATCTTATTCATTTTGCCATTTAGAAACGAGTATGGCCTTAAACAAACTTTAATGTACTTTTAAATTGTCTCAGACAAAGCAATGGTAATTCCTACAAAGCAGAATGATTGATTATGCGCCAAGATGATGGCACTGAACAAATTTATATATCTTTTAAACTCTATCAGCTAGCACCACTATGCATATGTCAATAGAAAAATCAATTTGATATTAACAATTCACATTTCGTTACGGCAAAGTCAGTTTGGAGATACTACCACATAAGCTGGCCGACATTTTCTTTCCCAATAAATCCTACAGCGCTGTTTCAGTGAACGAAGAAAATTCTCTCGTAAATCCAATCAAATGGCAACGCTTTGCTTTTTGCGAACTCAGTGATTTCCCAAATTAGACTTGTAAATGAAGATTTTCCAGACTATGCCAAGTTCATTTACTTTCACACCTGCATAAAGCAATACATGTAGGACGATTATGAGGCATGAAAACATTGAGAATAAACTCCTTGAGAAATTTCCACTCCTTTAGAGCCATAATATCTAGGTATACTTTTGAACCTATCGCACTGCTTTTATGCGTATGAGATTACATCTAATCGGTTAAGAATTGAAACCGGACGATGGGCGAGAGAGCCAAAAGAAAGTAGATTATGTAGATGTGGGAGCAGACGGAGAAACATGTTTTATGTTCTTGTCCTTTAACTGGGCATGTAGGAACAAGTTATACTGATGTTGATTTTAGTACTGTTGCATTTTAAGAACGCTCTTAAAATGTGTTTTGTTGTTTTCAACACATACTCTTAAAGACGATTCGCTATTTTGTTTGTAGTAAAGACATCAAATTGAATTTGTTTATATATGTGTATACAAAGATATTGTATTTTTTGCGTAGTTTCTTATTGTATCGTTCTAATCCATTAGAATTTTGTCATCTGGCGGCAGCCACTTGTGTATAATTTCGATGTTAGGTTTGATGCCTAATTTTTGTGAAGGTTGAATATATTTGGTCTTTTGACAATAAATTACTACTACTACTACTACTACACTGTACTACTGCTGCTGCTGCTGCTGCTACTGCTACTGCTACTGCTACTGCTACTGCTACTGCTACTGCTACTACTACTACTACTACTACTACTACTACTACTACTACTACTACTAGAAAAAAA
The DNA here is from genome assembly GCA_030141605.1 of Tubiluchus corallicola. NCBI lineage: Eukaryota > Metazoa > Priapulida > Priapulimorpha > Priapulimorphida > Tubiluchidae > Tubiluchus > Tubiluchus corallicola. The sequence goes on from JAQGDQ010001004.1 coordinate 28,308, forward strand.
CACGAACACGTGTAGAATTATTGTTAAAACTACTAATTTCGAAAATTGTCGTAAGCTGTGTAATTTGTGTGAAAAATGACATAATATGAACATATAAATAATGGTTTTATAATGTTTGTCGTAGCTGTGGAGAGTTGCGTAAACACGCTGCCAGCCTATTGATTGGGAATAGTTTTCTAATTAGGGACTCTAGGGGAAATGGTTTTGCAGCAATTTCAAATACATAACTGTGGGTTTTCGCAGGATGGTCGTTTTATATACGATTAAAATGCCTGCACAGAAATGATATGAAATAGATAATGTGATCTACCGCTGTTTCTGGTAGAGGAAAGTTAGTATATTATGCAGTGCAACACCGCCGCTATTATCGTCATCTTCATATTCAGCATTAACATCATTATTGAACGAATTGCCGTGAAAATTATATCCCTTTACCTAGCCTTATATTCGTACAGTCAAATTAGATAGCTCTCCCTAATGTACAACATGAAAATCAGTCATTCACATTTATCTGCATATTTCTTCATCAAAGGTAAGGAACATGGAATTTTAAATACTATTCATAGTACGTCTCAAAGAATTTTCTACGCAAAATTATTTTACTTAGCAATAGGCTTCCCTGCTATGCAAAACATATGTAGCTGAAAAAGAAAATCCTTAATAATTTAGAATGTTCGCGCCAGCTGTTAAAACGTCACTGTTTCACTATCCCAGTGTGCACAAAAATCATCATTAGCTCACCAAAAATATATTGTTAATGTTATTGACGAGATAATGTAATTGGTACTTTTGCTTAGTTTGCGAAGTGTGCACATTGAATGTTCTGATTATATTTTCGATCTCTATGCTATGTTATCTAAACTTGTTTCAAAAGACGTACCATCAGAATAGCTGAGCCTAACGATCATCGTGGCAGTTTAAATTTTAAAGTTTTCTATTGCGTTGCTGCTAACACAAGCTCACTGCACAATAAGATACAAAGTAGATGATTCAAAATTTCGAAACGAATAATTTCTAGCTTTATATCTTCATCACCATCATCATCATCATCAACATAATTATCATCATCGCTATCGTCAGGATCATCATTGTCATCACCACCACCATCATCACCATCATCATCATCATCAACATAATTATCATCATCGTCATCGTCATGATCATCATTATCATCACCACCAACATCATCACCATCATCGTCTTTTATAAAAAGGGTTTCCTTGTCCTTTAACTTACCTCACAGTTTCAATGATAGGATAAATTGGCGTCAACGTTTTCGCAATTAGTCAATGTCAGCAAGTTGAAATCAGACTTTGACCTAACGCGGCTTCAGTTAAATGAATACTAAAGTCAAGCTCGGCGTATGTCTCTGACATGATTAGATCAGAGTCGTCTGATGAATGAATTTCTCATAAGCTTAAACTTATTTATTGCAACTACTGTAATTATCGATTTGTTGTAAGTTCAACTACATTGGTCAATTTTAGCTCCTTGGCTTGGCAAGTCATCAGATTGTAATGGACAAATACAAAAATGTTTACTCAGTGGATGCGCAGCTTCCAGTACTGTCTAAGAAGCCATTGATGCTATAACAACTGATGAATGCTATATGCCCGTAATAAAACAGATCCATTTAGGCTTATGCATGTGTGGCTATTATGTGCTAAGTTTTGTTGATTATTGCGGCACAATCGATAACTTTCACTTATTGTCACAAGACGCTGTATTAAGTTCATGTTCTACATTAAACACGTGTAGATTTACTATGTGTATTGTACGAAGTGTCATGCTTCAAGGGGAAGAATTTAAAGCATGTCTCGAAAAACTTTTCATAAAAAAGTTATATTACCTAGCATTATGTTTAGCTGTTCGAAAAACTTATCTAATTGGAAAAGAAAATTATTAATAATTTAGAGCATTAATGTATTACAATAAACGCACTAGTTATCCATTTAATAAACCAAACATCATTCTTTTGTAATCATTCTTCTACAGAATCGTTCAACGGGAATGAACTCCAGGACCTGCACAGCTCATGAGGCGGGCATCTCACAAATATACATTCTATTTTCACGTGACAGCTCTTACCAAACCAGCCTGGGGCGAATTCGAGTATTTCAGCCAGTTGAGTTTATTTTTCAGCGATCTGAAAAAAAGGTGGTGCATATTTGACACTTCAACGCAATTAATCACGGCGTCCATATAAACAGCTAATAATCCATATATATTAATTGTTTTGTATCTCAGTGTTTGGCTTTTACAGACAGTACGTGTAGGTGAAGTAAGCCAGAAAATATCAAATCTATATCATTGCTTTTTCTCCTTGTAAATAATTTAGGGAGGACATGGTAGGGCTGCCACTGCAAAATTATTGATCATTTTTGAAATTTTGGTATGTAATCGATAGAATAGTAAACATCACTAAACTTTTTAGTGCGCCCTTTTCAGCTAAACTGCTGTGTTACAGACTAGTGGTTTCAATCACAAGACCACGTTCAATTTAGAAGTAGAATGACAACATCATTTCGTCAGTAAAAGTCCTAGCTGCTAGTTAATAAGGAAATTAGGACGAGCAGACTGAGAACTAATTAGCCAAGACCGTATTAAAGTTTTAAGTCGCAGATGGATTTGGAAATCATTCCTCTAATAGTGATGAAGCCGTGGTGTGCATTTCTGATTCCCAACGTGTTGCTTAGGATTACTCGAAATTGCCTGGAGTACGTTCAATACACACAGCAAATTTTAGACAAGACAACATTGCGTGATGCTATACTATTTAGTTACTACAAGGCACGTGCATGACAAAGAAGGAGCAGCAAATACATGAGTACAAGCACCCAATGGCAGTACCTACTTAAAGGAGATTATTGGTACTAGTCAGATATTAAGCCTCTCAAATGAAACACTGAAGTAGCAGAGGTATCTTAACCACGGTCAGGTGCATTCTCACTCAAGGAAGTAAATATCGGGGTAGTGTAGCAAATAAAACGGCCCACCACCTGGAAACAGCCATTAAGTCCGCTTTCTTACTTACCGGGCTCTGCATTGTTCAGCTCCGTAATTCCCAAATCCCATTTTTCTGTATATATTATCAAAACAGATTCGGTTCCCGTTTTGCAGTGTAAAGTGTATGTATACGCAAACCAGATACTATTTAAACGGAGTTCCTATTTTGTTACATATACGCAAACCAGATTTAGTAGAGACTAGGTTTTTGTTTTGCTGCGTATGCACAACCCAGATTCGGTACAGATTTGGTTCCTGTCTTGCTGTGTACATACAAACGTGATTCTAAACAGATTTGGGTCCTTTTTTGTTATGTATTCACTCGATTCCTGTTTGCTGTATGTACACAACCAGATTTAGTACAGTTTTGGTTCCTGTTTTGCTGTGTATCGCAAACCAGATTCAGTACAAACTTTATTTATGTTTTGCTCTGTTTGATCAAACCAAAACCGGTACAGGCTAGGTTCTTGTTTTGCTGTGTGTGCACAAAACAGACTCGTATAAATCTGGTTTCTAAAATTCTATTGTGTGTACACAAAACAGACTCGATACAGGACTCGATTCCTGTTTTTGCTGCATATTAACATTTAACAAACTAGATTCGATACAGACTTTGTTTCCTATTTTACTGTTTATACACAAATCAGATTCAGTACAATCTTGGTTCCTGTTTTGCTGTGTACATAAATCAAATTCGGTACAAACTAGGTTTCTGTTTTACTGCGTTATACACTCACCAGATTCTGTACAGTTTTGTTTGGTTCCTATTTTGCTGCGTAGGCACAGGCAAGACTCAATGCAGATTCGATTACTGTGAATGCAAAAACCAAATTCGATAGAGTTTGGATTCCTGTTTTATGTGTATGATTAAACCAGATTGCGTACAGATTTGGTTTCTATTTTGCTGTGGATACATAAGCCAGACTTGATACAAACTTAATTCTTGTTGCGCAGTGTGCGCACAAACCCGATACAGTACAGACTTGAATTTTGTTTTACAGTGTACGTACCAACCAGACTCAAGTGCGGCTTTGTTTTAAACAGTAAAGCAAAAAAGTGTGTTTACTTGTACGTCCAATTTATTACCAGCGTAGCTGATGCAGCTTGCAAACTCGCCTGAATTCACAGTTTGCTTATTTCTTAGCAATAATTAAAATTTGAAAACAGCTCATTCAGTGTTGTCATCCTTACAATATTTTCAGAGGTGAGAATAAACACTTTGACAACTTGAAATTAGATTTACTATTCACGTTTGAAAACTGATTAGAATTTCCTTTTCCTGCATCAATAGTCAGCACGAGCAACGCACAAAGCAACGAACACATTATCCGAGATCACTTGAGTAAGACAGCTGCCCAGCGTTAATTACTGTAAATTTTCCTATAACGCTTTACCTTTGAAGCATGACTGAATCTTCCTGTAAAGGGAAGCCGCATCCTGGTGGCCATCATTGCGTGTATTCTTGTTTGCTCTTAATTAAAAATTCGGCCACCCTTCCGACCGATGCAGTTATTCAATCCAAGGAATTGATTGAAGTCCATGATTACTGTGTGTCAATCACTAGCAAGAGTCATTGAGCGGATACAGCATATAGTCGCGAGTAATTATTTGATGAGGTCCTCCACCAAAGAGAGCCTCTTCACTGAAAGCAAAGAACGACAATATTGTTCAGATTGGAGCCGCAATTAGGCTTTTCATCGCGCTGTTTTTATTCACTATCATCGTTTGCTTAATGCAAAAAATTTCAGCAAAGTGTGTTATTGTTGGGGTTATGTGTTGTCGCATAGAATAACCTTGCAAAAAAACTACGCAGTGTAAGTTTTTTTAGTTTTAGTTTAGTTCAGTTCAGTTCAGTTCAGCTCAGCTCAGCTCAGCTCAGCTCAGCTCAGCTCAGCTCAGCTCAGCTCAGCTCAGCTCAGCTCAGCTCAGCTCAGCTCAGCTCAGCTCAGCTCAGCTCAGCTCAGCTCAGCTCAGCTCAGCTCAGCTCAGCTCAGCTCAGTTCAGTTCAGCTCAGTTCAGTTCAGTTCAGCTCAGCTCAATTCAGCTCAGTTCAGTTCAGTTCAGTTCAGTTCAGTTCAGTTCAGTTCAGTTTAGTTGACACCCATTAAATACTAAAATAAGATAAATAAAAACATTAAATTATTGTCATTCACTGAATAAAAATAGTCATTAGGGTGCGGAAGAGACGCGCAGAGATATACTGCTTAAGTGCGCCTTTGAATGTTATACAACATTACAGAATGTTCTAAATAAAGGAATATTAAACAATGCAATTTGTTTGCATGTGCCAAACATTATACAAATACTGATTTAAGTCCAAAGTGCTTAAACGTTTCCGGAAAAATTTATTGTACATAGCAGTGACCAAAGGATGTCCGTTTGCATGAGATGATAGGGAATTCTATATTGACACTACACGGTTTGAGAAGAAATGAGGAAACTAGTTTTGGAAACGCGTTTCACGTATTATCGGTTATTACAAAGCTAAAAAACATGTCAGAGTCTATATCCACTTCTTTGTATATGATATTATAACAAATGACTGTCGTTTTTAGAGACGTCTTTCTTCAAGAGATTCTAAATCTAGTAACTTTAGCCTTTCATGGTAAGATACATAATTTAGTACACAAAGTATCAAACCAATCTTTATTAACGCTGACAATTTCATATTCAACAAATGTCGCAAATGGAATTAATAATTAACAGACAGTAAAAACCAAAAGAAACAGAAGACATGATTAGTTTTGGAACCAGAATGAGGTGTCACGAGTCAATTTGCATGGACGTTTTTTCTTGCCCAAAAGTATGATTAAGCACAAATATTACAGGCGAACACCAGTGTTACAATCTCCATCAGCTTCATTCATTCAAGATAATTGCTTATGATGGATGCGAATGATTTTAAAGGAAGCTTCGGCAAGATCTGCGAGAATGGAGACGCTCATGCATTATTTATCATGAAGCCGTGGGATTTTTTTGAATTTTGGCGAGGATAATAAAACGACCAGCGACGAGATAAAACAGCTGAATTGTTAAACAAGATTGCCACAACAAACAAAGAATTAGAAACCGCAGGGATGTAGATGCTGTACATGATCACTTCATTCCATCAGACGAAGATGAACTGTAGAGCTCTACGCCTTTCGCAAAAACGTTTATTGCGCAAGAAAATACCAAGTAACTCAGAAAGCACACAGTGGTAACATGGAGTTCCCTAATAATAAGTTTCCTTAGATTCGATCTGAGAAAATTATGAACTGCTTCGGGATTCTGCTATGACTAAAACATTGAACATTTAGATACCTAGAAACTAATACGTAATAAACTTAGGTATTGCCCTGGAGAAAGACTTGGTAATTAGTACTGCATGGCGGTTTAAATTTAATAAGATTGATAATATTATATTTGTTATGATAATATTGCACGTGTGAATTTTAATTCACCTTTACGGGAGGCAAGTGTGCAATGTGTAACTGGAACTTTGACTCTGCCAATATTTGGCATGAATAATGGGTTATGTGTACGCTATTCAAGTTATGCCAGCACTTACTTAAATTGACTCATCAGCAGACTGAGTATCAATCCATTCACACACTTTTCTTCTTCCTTTTTCCACTTTCCTTGATTTTTTTTCTTATCTTTCTTTCACATTTTCCTTTCTTGCCTTCTTTGTTTGCATGTCTGATTGGGCTTGGCAGGTCGGACGCCTCACTGCTTTTTTACATACTCTTGTACACAGATTCCCCTCCTTGTTTCACATTTCAGGTTTATACAATCTACTATAACCAGGGCACTTTATTTATGACTTTAGTCATAAATTGCATAAATAGCTTATTTAATACTAATTTCAGATTTTATTTATGACTATTTATGACGTGTCAAATTTTGACCAAAAATGCCATCCTGAGCTAAAAGAAATACATATTTTTAATCAGAATCTTGTATTTTGCCTTTCTTCGTTCTTCATTACATTAAAATGTAATAAAAATGTCTACTTTCATCATTCCAAGGCCTGAAGTTTCTCGTATTGTTTTGCATGCAGGCATCCCTCCAGACTGAAATCCGTGATCGTGTTTATAATAATTATAGTATCGGTTTTAATTTGTTTAGGATGACCTATAAAATTACTGCTCATAAAAATCAATCTATTAATTAATTCGTACAGTCACAATTCGTAGCCACAATTAGTACAAGTAAATAATGTATTTTTTTAAATATCGATTTTAAATTTAATGTTGGAAAATACTATTGGCTATTACATCTTTCTAGGGAACCGTCACGTATGTTTTCTAATTAAAATTACATTAAGCAAAATAACTAAACAAGAAAAACAGTTAAATTTTAATGACAATGAAGCAACAAATTCTCCCAAAGATAAAATATGCTCAAATTCTAGCAGACGGCATTATTCTTATTTCTTGAGGATGAGGCAGTAAGGCACGGGAAACGCTTGCGGCAAACTCGAGCTAAAACCTACACCCAAGCCATTGACTTACGCCGCTTACGGGTAAGCATCGAAGTTCGGTTCGATTCGAATTCGAAAGTCACAAATTCGGTTCGATTCGAATTCGCTTTCTGGTAGAGAATGCTCACCCCTAACGCCGCTAGGATGAGAAAGGCACTGAAATGAACGTGCAAAGAAAAGAATTAGAAGTGTAGATTTCTGTTATTGTGCAGAGCGTAGGTTTGAGGCGGCAGAACTTTAGGACATTAAAATAGGTAAGCTGTCTTTAATTCAAATTTTCGATGGAACGACAACGATTCTGTCGGTGCCTATTTATTTTTTCGCGGTAACGCGCTCATTTACTTTTTATTATTTAGGTTGCTTCTAGACGAGTTAATGACAGATAAACGCATCAGTTAGACAGTCTCAGTTACTGTGTTAGTCCACCAAACAGTCACGCGCAAGCTTCTTATGGACTGCCTGTGTGTGTGGGAGAGAGAGAGAGAGAGAGACGGTGGAAACAGTTTTCTGTACTGAATTTTTTGTTCCATTCATCGGGAAATGATTATTTTTCTTTCGTTATTTATGACAAATTTGAAATCTTATTTATGACTATTTATGACTATTTTGCAAGAAAAGTCATAAATAAAGTGCCCTGACTATAACCTTCTTAAACTGCTACAATAGTATTGTCATAAATTGATGCTGTTTGCAATCATCATACTTATTAGCTTGAACTAAAAATATAAAAATGATTACTACTATGGATACGCTATTGATGTGAGATAAATAAACAGACATTGAATAGTTCGTTCATTCGTTGATTTTCATACCTGCTGCTTGTTTGTTTATCGGTTGGTTGTCTTGTTACTTGCTCAAGTAAGGCCCATTACAGACACGCAATTTTAAGCTGCAGCAATTTTACTGGTGTACCAAAACCGTGCGTAATTTTATATTGCGCAACTGGCACTATGAAGCTTGAATAGGTTGCATGTATTTGTGCATTATTAATTCATATAAAAAGTCCTTGGCTGACTCTATAACTCATATAAAAAGTCCTTGGCTGACTCTATAACTAGCCAGTGATTACTGAAAAAATAAGCTCTACGACGACTTACGAAACCCATCCCAGAAAATTCTTTGGTTATTGTGGGATGAGACCAAGTAAATTTCATATTGCTGCGTCAAGTGCAGAAAAAATACTACCTCAGAAAAACAACCCGTATTTTTGGGCTTCTCTTACTGCTTAATGTAATGGCCCTTTATGGGCATGTTTTACAACATAATCTATGCAAAATTGAAGTACACTCAGATATCAGCTGTAATATACTAGCAAACATTACCTTGGGAACAAAAACTGCAAAAAAAGTGAATAAATGAGAGCACCTGTGCAGTTAAAAGACTCGAAATCCAAGTACAAACGTTGCTTAGTCGTCTTAGTTCATATGAAGAGGTTAAATTATATTTAGTCGTCCGAATGTTTTAGCATGTCGTATCCTGGAGAGGGCGTGAAGTCGGTGAAGCATCTTTCGAAGGTAAGTACACTGAAGTTGATTATTTTACAAAATCCAGTGAAATATCGTTACCGAACGTCACTCGTAGAACTTTTGTGAAAAAACGATAGTTAGGCTGTTATTTACTTTAAATACTTAGTTGTAAAATTTTTGTACTTAAATACTTATAGTAAACTGTTCTTTAGCTTAGTAAACTTACTTTGTTTTAAGATAATTTACTTGCCACAAACTTGAGGGGCACCGCATTTGCAGATCATTCTGTTAATTCGTCTATCCATCTCTTCGTCCAAGGAATCACACAGCGAATGGTCCCACAGCTCATTCAATGTTAACGAACAGATAAGCGATCTATCGCCATAAATAAATTTATGATGATCTCCCGGGTGTTTTGAAACGATTTTGCGGGTTGCTTTGTGGCTGAGGTGTACTTTTTCAGATCCGCGCCCCACTTGTAATGCAAATATCGGAAAACATAATGCAATGAGTACAACTCATCATTTACACTATCAAAAAAACAAGCAAAAAATGCCTACAAAACGCTTGTTAAAGCAAAATCCACAACTGACATAAATAACTATGATAAAGAAAATAAGACTACGACGTTTATACAGGAAAGAGCCATCCTCTAGAAATCAACATGGTGTTTATTAAACGCGGATGATCGTTTTCACAGCAACTGTCATTATTTTTGGCTATGGAAAATGCAATTATGTATAAATAGTGATTTATTCTCCTAACACTTATTACAGTGATAACATGTTTTTCCCACTATGTAGACTTTGCTTGTGTTACAATGCTTGCTGTAACTATGATCCTTGCCTGAATCTCATATATAAGGTCCAATTTTTTACGTTTTCTTTATGAACCTCTTTCTAAGTTGTTTTCAAATGTATTCTGACAATTTATATTTTGCTCTTGATTTTGCCACGAGATTTTTTGCTTTGGTTTGTAATATAAAAAAATGTATTAATCCCTTGTTTTGGCTTGATTTCCAGCATTGACAGTGACAGTTGCTGATGAAACTATCGTCTGCGCTTAGTAAGCGCCATACCACGTTTATATTTTGATTGAATTGTATTGTGCAATTAGTTATACAAAGTTTTAAATAGCTAACTCTTATTAATCAGACTTATATTACACTTTTATGGTCGTGTCAAATTTCTGTTCTTGCATGATTTCTGTTCTTACCAAGACTTTGTGTGTGCATTTTCAATATCGGCTGTAGATTTCATAAATTCTTGGCATTTTTGCATTCATGCTTTACTTGTGTGATTGTTGGAGCTCTGGCCTAATAGATGATTATTGACGTAATGAGCGTGTGTTCATCCAACTCTACTGCTTCGCAGGACCAGGCAGCTGCTGCTTCAGGATTCCCGGACAGAAATGTTTATGAACTTTGGTCATAATTCCTACATATTCGTTTACCATTTATAACTTCATAAAACCGAATGTGTAACATTTTTACTGAACCGCTAAGACATACCTGCCATAAGTACTTTTTTCTGTCACCTGTTTTGACCTTTATTGCGCACCTCTGCTTATCAGATGAGGAATAATAGTGGAAAAACGTAAAAATATTAACCAGGTTTCTGGTATTAAAGAAACGTTTACTGCTGCTTTCGAGGAGAAGATTGTACATCTTTATTATACAGCTATAGTATACGAACGTTGCCAAGACTCAGGGTCCCACAGCCACAAATACATAAATCGACAGTCTTTCAATGTAAGAAGGATGTCTTAGCGTTTAGTACTCTCATTGCAAAACACTCTTTGCAAAACTGAAAAAACTGAAAAAAACTTGAAAGAAAGCTTTCGCCAGAAACGTAGCTAGACCTAAGCGAGGAAACGACCTAACGGCATGCGGAATAACGTCTCTTAACGGCTAAGGTATGTGATTTCTGGCAGACAGACAGACAAACAAATACAGATGCTCTTGTTTTTGCATCCAATTGATTCAAAATCTAAAAAGTTTTTGTACATCAACCCATTACACAAAGTCTTAGACCTTACGTACGCATCAATACCAAACAAAGTACAAACCAATGAAGGCTTTTTGCGAATATTATTCTTCCTAGAAAATTCAATAGCTTCTAAATTTTCAGCAGCTTGACAGTTAACAACAATTTCGCTTCATACAATGTTTTATCAACCAGGAACTACACATGTGGTCGTAACAGAAAATCTCTCCAGGCAAATAAAAGATTCTCTCGGTATTTTCTTCTGAAATTAACCTTATGCAAACACGGCCTTTATGGATTTCTTCGCCAAACAGTTTAGGATGTCCGCTAGAAAACCTAACGGACGTTGCGAGATTTTCGCAGGCTGGCAAAACATAACGTGAAATCGATGCAGTAAAATGCGCATGTTACAAGAATAAAAGTCGTGAATGAAACACCATTTAAACGATATAACCTTGTGTAAAACGCGAGATAAGGATAAATGTGTATAATACGTCGAATTTGTAAAATCCTTGAAGTTGAATAGGAACTAAACACCTTTGAAAGAAGATAGTAAAAATGTCACATTGAGCAGTTGTATAAATTTAGACCATAAGTTGAAATGCCTCGTGTTTGCATTGCTAGACTGCTGGACTCACAAAAAAGTAAAGCAACAGAGGGTACAATGTTCTAATACAATTTTAATAATCTGTTGTATGGCGAACAATGGGCGCCATGTTGTGCAGCAGAAAAATTGCATTCGATTGTGTGGCAAAACAGCTCAAGATTAAGTAAAACTTTATGCAAGTTAGCAGTCTCCCTTTGCGCAAGCGTGGCATTTAAATCTATGATTCTGACTAACTGATGGCCACGATAAATGACAGATAAATGTGTATGTATCATGTATGTGATTTATTGACCAACAAAATGATAATAACGTTACAAATTAAAGGGTAGATATAACAAGTTAGTCTACAGCAAGACTCATCATTCACCACTACATCAGTGGCGTCACTAAAATACAATTTGGGCGCATGTTTAAAACTTTTAGCAAAATAATTGGCTAGCATTACACACAAAAGAGCAAATTAGCATCTTATAGTTAATTATAGACATTTAGGGAAAACATAACACACATGAAACATTTATGTACACACTCGACGTGTTTATAAGTATCATTATAAAAAACTTATGCAAATACTGGTCACTGCTTTTCAAATTTTAGTACAAACGCTCAGCAGCATACATCATTGTACTCCATCATGCTACAACAGTAATTTTTTAAAGGTCCGCGAACACCCTGGTAGACACTTGCTGTTAAAATTCACTACTCACCTCGTCCTTCTCATAACATTGTCTCATCAAGAACATTTGCCTCTTTTCATTTCTTGCACTTTTGTATCATATTTTGTGTGTAACATAAAATTTTCTAGAGCCCCAAATCGTCCACCTCCTTTTACATCGTAGTACCACCTGATTCTTACGACAAAAAGTCCGCTGAAAGGGGGTGGTACTAGGTAGGGTACCTGCATTATATACGTTGACTGGGCCCAGCCCTTCAAAAGGGTTTTTGAAGTTGTCTTGGACTCAGTGATAGCACTCAGATATACTTGAACCTGGCAGTGTGGAATAAACTAGCTTAGTCAGTGTTAAAGAGCAAAGGACAACAGAAGTTCTGAAGAATGTCAATTGGGAGTAAGCTAACTTACTCTCCTTAGCATTAATATAATAATAATGGCTACAAGTTTCGGCGTGCAGAAGCTGCTGACAACGCTCTATACTGTACACTGGAATGTTATTGCATTTTCGTTTAAAATCCTCTGGCTCCAGTGGTTAAAACACAAGAAAACACCCTTCATAAATAAAGCTTCAAAATTCGTTCTGAAATTTTATATCATTTAAATGTTGTCTTATTGCATACAGGGTTTGGCAGTAACGCTATATAAAACTTTTCAATTTAAACGCCAGCGATGACCGTTGGTCATAGCCATTTTAATGGTAACTCGTTTGAAACAAATTTCATGTAGATAACATTGCGCAAAGTTTGAAAAAATAATCATCAGAACATTCATTGTGCGCTCGTTGCTAATTAAGCAAAAGTTTAAATAAATGTTGACTGTTGTGTTGTGCTAGTGAAGTACACTGTAAAAGTAGTTGTAGATTATTATGTAACTGTGTAGCAGAAACAGCGAAGATCTGAGTAGGATAAACTCCTGCTGCTCCATCTGCTGCTACTATTACATACAGCTTTGTTATCTTAATTACGCGATTTCATTATCATCCGCGGACAATTAAAACGAAACTTAATTCATCGGCGCTTCTGAAATCATCTTCGAGCTTTGTGGAAACCGTTTCAACGTCAAGTCTTAATTAGAATAAAATCTCTGGAGAAGACAGCTATTGCCTGTTTGCATAATAGGTTCAATTTGAATACGTAAAAGCAATAGTAATTAAAACATTTTACTGCACTCGCTTGAGTGGTTTCGCTGAACCCTTGAAATCTTCTTTCACGCTCCGCTATAACCGTGAAGTGTTATATTTCTAACAAGATTATCTCAGAATTGCTTAACCGCCGACAGGAAGATCTGCAGCAAAAACCATTAATGAACTCTTATCAGTTATGTCACGCGCATAAAACACAGTAAGTAGTTCGTGGCGAAAGAGTTAAGTTAAGTAGTTCTTCGTAATTGATCGTCACCCTAGAGCGTTATTCGTTCAAATTGACGGGCGCATTAATAAGGGACTTCTGCCGTAAAGAGTTCTGACTAAAATATCTACAAACGGCAACGTTCGAGAAAAATTGTGAACAGCTGCGATAAATTGGGATGCTCAGTAAAGGAAGCTTTAAAATATTGACGTTTAATGGAGGTTGTAAGCACCCCTCTTATTCGAGTTGGATCTGACTGAGTGGTTCTCGATGTGCCCTCTGGGTGTGCAGTGAATCGTGTAATACAAATCTAAGTACAATTTCATGCTGCAAATCATTACTTCGTTAGCATTGTACGGAAGCTTCGCGCGCGCAGCATCTTCCTAGCGATGAAGGTGCAGCATCTCTCCAATGATCAACTAGCTGAGATCTTCATTACAGTTGGGTGGGTGTTGTCGTCCTCGCGCCTGTCACCAAATCAAAATGTCTGAAATGTACCAACAAAATAATACGCAATAAAGCAATTCCTTGATGTGAAATTAAAAACTGCCTTCTTTTTGTTAGTAAATTGACAGTCGAATAGAAAGTCGCGTCATAATCTAGTAGTAGCAGTAGCAGTAGCAGTAGTAGTAGTAGGAGGAGGAGGAGTTTTTGTGGACGAATTTTTACAACATAATTCTTCCTGTGACGGTTGAGTTCTTTTAATGACAATTTGACTTGGTCCGTGTACCTTCTTATTAAATAAACTTCAAAGATGGTTTGACTACACTCGTACATAATCAAAGCACTTGTTTGCAAAAAGGATGTTAAAAAAGCCAAGTCTTGTCCTGTGGCCACAGGTTCAAGTAAGGGAAATAAAATGACAACACGCATATAGCAGTTAGCAACTGATGGTGTTACGAAGGATTGCAAGAGATTTTTGCACAATTTTCTCCGCACTGCTCATTATATTTGATGCTATTTGATTTTTAACCAATATATTTCCTCCTACTTCTCACACAGGAAGAAGAAATGCAAGAACGCAAGTGCAAGTTCGTGTTGCGTAATTTTGTTTTGTGGTTCCTTAAGAAACAGCCAACCGCTGCAAAAGAAGCCTGCGAGAAATTTAGAAGCCAGAATTGGATTTCTGTACAGGATTGCGTACTTGATTGATAAGTGTATTTCTGCAGACAATGAGATTTATCATTGATGAAGAATGACTATATTCAGCATCCATTTTGTGCTCAATACTTTCCATAACTTCACAGCATAGATGCAAACAACGATTAGAGAAAATCCGATTGTCTTTTACTTCGTTTTGGGTCTTTGATGAAACTGACTTGTTATCAAGAGTAAAAAATGTTGTAGTTAAGAAGAGGCTTTCTAAGCCTGGCTGGGAAAACAGTTTTCTTAATTAAATTTTTCGAAATTTTAATTCTGGAGTTTTGATTAAACACAAACATCAACCCTCATCTCGACGGCGGGATTTGCCTCAAATGATGAGCGAATTAATTAAACATTAATAATTGCGAGAATGAAGGAAGGATAAGGCAAAATGAACGAAAGAACGAATGAGCTGTCAGACGGATAGATCATACTCTCTTCAGAGACTCGATGTCATCGCCTGAACTATATTGGGAGTTTCTACGAAAACTCCCTCCTGTTGCTCTAAACATCTATTGCAGGCATTGAGCCTCTATCATTTATTAGAGCAACCCACTGTTTTCTGTTTGTAAAATGTTCAACTCCTGTGGTGCTATTGTAAAGTTTGGTCTCAACTGTTGTAAATCTTTATTAATTCTTGATACCCAAGTTGTTTTTTTTTGGTTTGCATGGAGATCGTTTAGCAGGTTTCAGTGCCACGGTAATGCTAATCTTACTGTCCTGTGGTATCTCATTAAATGTCCTAGCCTTCTTGCTCTGATTTGAGTAAAGATTCTCGTTGCTTCTGTTATACAGCTGCTCATTTGAAATGATATGGACATAACATTTTTAAGACTTTTCTGTGTAGACCTCTGTAGAACACATTTATTTCTGCTTTTCGAGTTGCAGTCAAACCCCAAATTTCACCGTTGTACATAAAGACACCAGTTACATACGCATTGAAAAGTCTCAGCCTTGTTATATTCTTGCTGGTAAGAATTGCTTTATTTTGGATAAAACTGTACATTGGCCACTATTTCCTATTCTATTTTTGATATCATTTTCTGTGTTAAGTAGTGAGCCCATGTGGTTGCAACGTTTCCAAGAATGATCTCCATCCTGGAAATGTTATATTCTTCAGTTTTCGTATTGCTGACTTTAAGATTTCTTTTTCTAGTAATTCAGAGCAGTGTTTTTTAACAGTACTGTTGCGGAATTTTGAAATACTAATCCTTCCAATGTCGTCGGCGTATTGTTGGTCTAATAATACTAGGCGTCATGATACTTCTAACTGAAATTCAACTACCACACAATATACCTACTGGTAATTATAGTAAATGCAATGGGCAGAAAGAATACATTTTGACATTCATTGAATGTTAGCTGCGCTATCACACTACAAACAGTTATTCTGCAAACGTGCTTCGACTATAAGACGATACATCATATATACATTGTACACTGAGGGTTGACTGACAAGCCAATGAAAACGATGGTCTATAAATTAATTTAAATTGCAAATTACAACAAGTACAACTGTTTCCAAAATTCCGTAAATTTTTGTACGGATTTAAAATGCATCCGAACTCAGTAAATTTGAGCGACTCCCGTCTCATAAGTCTGATCTAATCGTAATCGACACATAAATTGAACTGCTGGCAGTACCTCGTCGACAAAGGTTAAAATTACCCAGATTGGTTCAGTACCAGCAGATGCGGAGGCCAAGCAGAGCATCCGCGAAACAATGGAATGATGTGTAGGAAAATCGATACCTTTATTTGCAAATTATGTGAAGTAGTTTCAAAAACAATGATGAAGCAGAGTTTACACTGTCGTGGTTAAGTTAACTGAACTAATAAAAGAAGCAGAGAAGGCCATTTTATATATTTGCAACTGAGAACACTCATTTTGCTGCAAATCTGACTAAATTTATTATACAAAATCACACAATAACATTTCGAGAACTAACTAGTTCTTATCGTTAAATCTTTAATAAAAAAATCTAAAGAATTCTACGATTTCA
>JAQGDQ010001004.1:47500-71168 GCA_030141605.1 Tubiluchus corallicola
TTGTAGCAAAGCACAAAACGGCCACAGAAAACACGATTGCATAATACAAAAATCATGGATTCCAACCATGTTATATGTGGGCATTTTAATGATTATTTTTCTAGACAAACTAAGATACACTAGTCACACGTCTAAATAACAAATTTGCTCTGTTAGAACCCTGGTAGAACGCTTATAGCTCAGGTTAACTAGTTAAATGCTGTGAAGTATAAAGAAATAGAAAAGCAAGAAGAACAACTTGGTCAGGACAAAAGTGAAACCCAAACAGGCATTTCACAAAAAATATATGAAAACGACAAAATTCCACAACATTCTTGACATTCAGTGAGACCGAAACGACGTTCGTTGACATCTACTTTAAAAGTCTTGTTGTCAAAGTGACTAAAAGATTTCTCCTGTTTCGATTTCTACAAAAATGTTCATATTTTATTGATAAATGGCTGCAACCAACAAGTAAAAATAGAATATATATTTGATCTAAACGACATTATGTGTCATATGAGAAAATAGGGTATTAGAAAACATTTTCTCATATACACACCACGTATAATCTTAATCTACTACACTCCACTACACTTGGTTCTACCCACCGTGACCACAGCTTTGTTTGTAAATTTTAAAACACAAGCGCTTTTGTACAATATAATTTACAGCTTTTTGATGTATTATTTATTAATTTTGCAAAGAAAAGATCGCTCTACAAAGAAGCCCTCTGACGCATTTCCTCAAATATTGATTAGCTATCCCTAGTCGGGCATTTGAATTACATTACGTGGAATGTGTGTGCATAATTGACGATTACTAGGTAGGTTTTATAGTGGTGGAGAGGAACCTAGGTGGGATAGAGTCACCGGAAGTGTGGTGAAGGGTACTGTAATTATTGTTGCGAGGAAAGTAATCACACCAAACGTCCAGATATTATTTCTCTTGTTTATTCAATAGTAAAAGCTTGTGGCAAGTCAAATGCCCAATAATTAAAAAAGCCTAGTTTTTTTCTGAGCAGAACGATGGTTTTACTCAAGAAAGCATAGGTTTTCCTCATGAGAATGTGACTTTGGTTTAGAAATTCACGGATTTTGTTCAGAAAACCACAATTTCGTTTACAAAACCCTACTTTCACTGCAGAAATTATAGGTTTCGCTTTTGAAAGCCATAATTTCGCTCAGAAATTTTGCGTTTCAATGAAAAAAACCGAGACTTTGGTCAGAAAGTTCGAGTTCGCTAGAAAACAAAGGCGTCTCCGCTCACAAATCTCAGATTTTACTAGACTTTGGCTCACCTATAGCCTACATTTATTTTAATATTGTTAGTGAGTAAAAAGGCATTCGTGAATTGTAATTTGTTATCATTTCTGAATGCCCTACTCTCCAACTGTGTCATAATTGTTTGACTTATAACGTCTTACCTGTGACAACATTGTGATTTACTGATTTACCGCAAATTTCAACCATTTTTGTATAGTTTTGATACAGGCTGAAAATAAAGACGACTAGTTCGAAAGCATTTGATTAAAAGCTTCACCAAACTTTTGCATGTTTTTTAACTACTTCTATCTAGTTGGTATACATAGCGTTGATACAGGCAATTTCTCATCTATTTCTAAACAGCACAAAGCAAACATTACAGAATAAAGAACGCACAGAACGCTTTTCAGGTGGTGAGTTATTCGCTTAATAACAAGCCCCAACATTACTTAAAGTACAAAAAACACCCTTCATAAACAAAGCTTAAAAATGTCGCCTTGTAATTTTATATCACTTACACGCTGTCTTATTGGATACAGAGCTTGCGTTAACAGTAACGCTGATTAAAACTTGTAAATTTAAAACTTCCGCGATGACCATTTTAACGGCAAGTCCTTTGTGCCACAAATTTACAGAACATTGTGTAAAGTTAAAAAAATAATCACAGCATTCGTAGCACACTCTTCGTTAACTAAGCTTAATCTTGTCAGTAAGATTAATAATGTGTTTTTGGTGAACCAGTGGTGCACACTGGGATGGTGTCGCAGTGTTGTTGTACCAGGTGGCGCGAATATTTTAAATTACTAAGAATTTTTTCCTGTTACATAAGTCTTTCCAACAGCTAAGCGTAATCCTAAGTAATATAACTTTGTATGGAAAGTTTTTTGAAAAATACTTTAAAATTCCATTTTCTTCCCCTTTAACTAAATTCGGTCGCCAAGCACACACGTTAATCAATAACCATTCAGTCATGCCAATCGCATTCAAAAAAATTTAGATATTACAAAATAATGACATCTGTAATCAATTGAGCGTTGCGCAGATCTGATTCTACGCGCAGATGATTACGTTTCTGGAGTACTTTTCGTTAATAAATAATTTATAAATTCTGTTTACATAGGCCAATAACGGACATCCTACTGGTTATAATTATTTCATAAGATCAATACCAGAATTAATGAAAGCTAAAACAACATATTGGGCAAGCCCTACAATCGGAAATTCGCTATTTATTTTCCTGCGTCACGCCCATTAAATATGTAAAACGTGTAATTATACATGTATTCCTAAAATTGTTAACCGCAATAATAACTGTGTACACAAACAAAAGGGTGCGTGCGTGCGTGCGTGGATAAGGAGGTGCCTAACGGTGAATAAGGAGGTGCCTAACAGTGAGGAGTAAGAAAACAAAGCATTGACAACAAATAAGCAAATGATTTTATGAAACAGAATGATTTCATGCACAAGCCAGCGGCCATTTCTGATTCAACGTTCTATTTTTTGCCACTCATCAAAATAAATAAGCTTATTGTACGTCATGGTAAGTGATTTTTACGGCTGTAAATGTAAAACATTCACAGGAAGCTTAATTTGATGGGGTATATTAACTTAAGGTGGAGTAATTATTGTACTATATAGTGTAATTTGTTTGTTTGATACGCTGTTACGCACCTAAAGATCTTACCTAGAATTCATATCTATGTGTGGGGAATTATGTCGATTTAAAGCCGATGTTATGTGCGCGAAGTATTATTTTACTCTATAGGTATTATGTGTGTTGCTTGTAAAATTTGTGTTATACGAGGCTAACTTTTCAGAGTTTACTACTTCCAGTTTTGTACCACGAAACGCTATACCATGCAACAGCAGGCATTTCAACGTCATCGGAAACCAAGTAGTCCATGAAAAATGCGCAAACACTGTATGCTGTGCTTCTCGAGATATTGCGGGCATTTCAGAAGACTCAGCACTATCACCAAACCATCCCTGAACCAATTCTTCATTGTGAACTATAGGAAATTTTCAATTTTTAATTTGTGGTCTATAGGCGTTTTTCAGTACTGCTGTACTCCCTACTTCTTCCTCCTTACAATACCCTTTTATTGTGTATTTTTGTATCCATTGTACTGGTTGTTTTAAACTAAATTTATTCTATTTTATTCTATACTGGGAGTTCAGTCTTTTCATAAGACTTACAGAATTGTGGTTTAGCTGAATTTAAATTCTTACCTTCGAGTTGAAATTTTTCGGCAGCCGGCAAAAGCAAATGAGCCATTTCAGCCATCTTGTCTGTGTGATTCGTATAAATGTAGTTAATCATCTCGCGCACCGTTTCAGAATCAAAGTCTTTGACTTTCAAATGACTATGTCCCATTGGTACATCTGGAAGGTATTTGTGGTCGAATGTTTTTGCCAGTACCGGCGACTGAATGCACAGTACAGCTTTGTGAGCGTGAAATGTCTTCTCGCCCTTTTCACCTGCCGTAATGGTAACGTCGGTGTGGTTCTTGTCCACAAGGAGTTTTTCACCTAAAGTCTGTTGGACAGCCGACCCGTTTACAGCATTATTTGTTATGTACCATTTGCATGGCTGTGTTGGAGGACTGGGCGGTATGCTGTGTCGTCCAGACTGTTTAATGTCCAAGTTACAAAAGAAGAACAATGAACCGTCTGGAAGCAAGTGCTCCTTTACCGCCTCCAACGGCAAGAATTCTCTCCATCCCCAGTCGGTACCCCATTCATCGTGCGTCGCAGACTTACTGTGGACGCACGCAAAATCCTGGTCACGAATTCCCAAAGAATAGATAACCTCAATATCCGGTTTTTGTGTGACGGGTCTGTTCTGGCCGTCGAAAAACTTGATGAGTTTCAAATACACGGAAATGTATTCCTTTGCCGGGTTCTCCCTGGCGTACGATTTAAAATAAACGCGCCACTGAATTTTAACTATTTCATCTCTCGGATACGATGCGAAAAAATCCATAGCCAAATCGTCGACCGTTTTTTGAAAACGATGCAAGAAATCTGGCACCTGAAACGCATAATGCGCCATGGCTTAAACTCTCCACTATAACAAACACTTTTCCAGTATCCGGTGGCTGCTTACCACTGCATGCCAAATAGGTTATTAGCCTTATAAGCAGGCAATCAAGTCGCTTCCATGCAGTCCCATGATTCACTCACAGGCTAAATATTGCTGGATTGGTTGATGCGCCCGATGACATCAGCGTTGCTGCTGTGTGTATATACTATCACTACTTGATGAAGCAGCGAGCTATTGATTTCGAACAAGCTGGTTTCATCGAACGTTGCAACTTCCAATGTAAGAACGCCAGGCTTCTTCCAATGAAGTTGGTTATAGGGAAAAGAGACTGGGACAGTTGTCGTGACGCCTGTCATCTAACGTCATGATTTTTCTTTTTTTAATTGCATTTTCCCCTTACAAATAATTTTAAATGATCCTTGATTCGTTTGTCTAATTTTACATTTACATTTCGCCTTATTTCAAATTCCCTGGTTTAGATGTATGTTTATACATTTGAACTTGAGATTTACTGTATACCTTGAGTCCATGCTGTTAAGACCTTGACAACTTGTTATTAGCCTGTACGCTTGTCTATAAAAGCTTGTATTAACTTGTATCTGGGAACATTTGTCTAGGTGAGAGACATA
Organism: Tubiluchus corallicola; assembly: GCA_030141605.1. Lineage (NCBI taxonomy): Eukaryota > Metazoa > Priapulida > Priapulimorpha > Priapulimorphida > Tubiluchidae > Tubiluchus > Tubiluchus corallicola. The sequence goes on from JAQGDQ010001004.1 coordinate 52,417, forward strand.
GGTTCCAGTGACAGGTGTTTTTTTCTCTTTATAGTATTACTCTTGTTTATTTGATCATATTATTGTTTGATGTGCATATTATTGCTCGAGTGATGAATTGTCTTTGCTTAGTAAACTCAGCTTTATTCACTACGTCGTTTTTCTAGTCACACTGTTAAATGGTTTGTTTGACTTTGCAGAGAATGAAAAGTCTAACTTATTTTGAACACCTCCCTTAATCTTGTCAAAACTGCCATGAGAGATTATTTTGAGAGATTTTGTTTCGACTAATTTACAAAGCATGCCTTGAAAATTTAACTAAAACATTACAAAAGTGTTGCGTACATTATACCCATTTTTGTGTCGTGTCTGTATTCTGCATATTTTTTATCTGCACTTGCCTGCTCATACACTATTCATGTTTCTGTTGCAAAAACTAGCTACTCCGTAATCAAATACACAATGTTTGCATTATTACACGCAGAGCTGAGAAATTGCTGTCTATGTGAAGCATTCCCTCCAGGACACGTTATTTTTATTTTATTTTATTTCAAATTCATTAAAATATGCATTAAAAAATAAACTATAAAACAATAAAAGCATGAAAGTGGACGTAAAGAGACAAGCTGCTTGCATACGCCTATCATACACAAGTCATTTATCAAAATTCAAAAACTTCAATCTATTTTGGAAAAGTGTAGAATTGCTGCAGTGACCAAAGCTGCGTCATTTACTGAACGGGGTAAGGAATTCCATACTTGAACAACACGGTTGAAGAAGAAAAACCCAAAACCTTTTTTATTCGTTCTATGAACATACAGCTTAAAACTACAGTTGCTTTTTGTCCTAATAGTTAGTGCTCTTGTGAAAAATTTTTGGGATCTAAATCAACATCCATTTAAATTATCTTGTAACTTAAATCGTTTAGTAATCATCTCTCCTGTAATGATCTTAAATGAAGGGTTTTGCGTCTTTCTGGACAGGTTTCATATACATATATTAAAGTTCTGAGTTACATCTATAGTATAATCGTCTTGCAAAACATTTTTGTACAGTTTCAAAAATATCTACATCCCCATGCAATGATGGACTCCATGTCAGGGAGCAATATTCAACTACGGGCCTCACACAAACTTATCTTTTCATTAACTTGATATGTCGGTCATTTTCGAAGTTGCCCTGCAAAATTTTCTTGGTACTTGTGTTTATTTTTTATACATGATGAGCTCAACGACGTTTCCTCTTCTTTTTGCCTTAATTAAAAAAGGAGCAGTGAAGTAGACATGGTGCTTGTTGTCTGTTACTCGCAAAATGTGCAACAATCTAATTTCATGCACTGTTTATGTTAAATAACGAAAGAAAACAGCAACTTTATAACCAGTTTTTTTATAATCGGATATCATTGCCTTAATATGCTTTCGTAATTTGTCGAACAACATTATCATTTTATTGTCCAGCAACAACCTGCTTTTAGCATTATTCGAATTTTTTCCAGGCATTACTTGCATCCATAATTTTACCCCATTTGTGAATCTAGACATCTTAATCCTAGTATCATAAACTAGTAATATTAAGTATTCTATGTGTTTCTGTAGCAACTAATGCTGTCGTGCGAACAGACGAACATTCTGCAGGGAGACGGACTAATTAATTAACTAATTAATTAATTAAGAAACTAAAAACAAACTCTAATATACACAAATCATGCTGGTTGCCAGTCGTTGGTTAACATGGTTTGTAGCGTTGTCTCGTTGCAATTATTTTTTATCCTGCTGGCAAAACTGCAATGCCAAGCTTTGCGATAAGACTCAAAAAGTCTTGGGTAGCGTTTAACAAGATCTGTGCAAAATCTGCAAAAAATTCAAACTAAGAATAGCAAATATAGCAGTCAGCGATGACAGTGACGGCAGTAATGATAATGATGATAAATACAGATCATGAATGACGACGATGATGCGGCAATGAAGAAGAAGAGAAGAAGAAGAATAAGAAGCTGATCATGATGATGATGATGATATGATGATGACGACGACGACGATGATGATGATAATGATGATCTTGCAGGCAAACTGATTAATTTAGTTAGATACAAAGTGAATACAACTCTGAATCTCAAAGACGTTCGAATCTGTGTGAATTTGTTTTGATTTGTTGCTATTGTTGAGCAAAAACCCGATTTACTGATTGGCAAGGCTTTCTCAACAGTGTACTGTTAATGTGAATAGATGCCTACAGACAAATTAGAGATTATGAGACTATGGGCTGTCGAGCAATTAGCTAAGTTGAAAAAATATGACAATCGGTAGCAGAAAAGCCGTCTCACCGAATCATAAACCGAAACCGAAAGTTTTGCCGTAATTTCACTAATCATACTGCTGATAGTATTACAAACTATAATGCAATAAAGTGTTTCAAATTGAAATCACGAGACCGTCACTTAAATGTAATCATTCGTATGCAGTTTCGGTAGGAAAAATGAATAACAGGGACCAGACCTTTGCCTTACTCGCAGTTGTTGAAACAGTTGACCTGCAAAAATCATTTTATGATAATGATAATGCAGAAAAGTAACCTTTCCATGTCTCTGTGTGTATCTTTTCTCCATCCAATGCTTTAAAGAAACTACAACTGAGATTTGACCTTCCGTCAATAATTATCAAACTGAAGGCCTTATAGTTCATGAGCAAAATAGATTTAGGAAAAACAGAAGTTATCACGATCAAACTACTAGCTTTGTCACTCGAACAAAACTGGAGTCAACTTTTGCGGTATATATTGACTTTAGCAAAGTCTTTGATTGTGTACTTAGAGATATGCTCAGGCACAAGCTCTCTGCATTGGGTTACATGGTAAAATGATTAATGCATTAAAAGCAAATGTATGGCAATGTAAAAAGTTGTGCTCTCAAATAACTGGTTTCTTCACTGATTGGTTCAATGTCAACAACGGATTAAAACAAGGCTGCACATTATCGCCTTTACTATTTTCACTATATAAATGACCAGACTTTAGCTCAAAAACCGTGGGGAAAGGTGTGCAAACAATTGTTAATAATGTTAATACGTATGCGAAATCTAAATGTTTTGGTGGACGAGTTTTAGTACTTTTACACAATTGTTGGATTCTGTGGTTGTACCATTTCTTATGTATCAGTTCATTATCGGTTACTTAAATAAAATTTTTCGATAAGCAAAATTGTCTCAACAAGTATATTCTGACATGGGAAAACTTAAACGAGACACTCCTGGTACTATACCCATTATTATTTAACGTACGTCAATAATATATGATTTATTGTAATAAATTAATAAATTATCTCTTATGCTGGTGATACCTGCGTAGACACTTACACAATGCATTTCAATTAATGAATTAAAAACAACACGGAAAAACGTAAAACCCAATTTGATCAACATCAGTTGCAAAAAATCCTGGAAAACCATATTTATGAAGTTCATTATAAAAAATTGTCTATCATTTCGCCAGTTCACATTTCACCAGTGTATCATTTTGTCAGCCGCTTTTGATTTTGATTTCATTGATCATTTGATTTTACCAATTCCTTATTAAACGCAGAATTTTGACATCGTGTCAAAATTGTGAAAGTGCTTTTATTTGGTTAGAAATTTGCGGCAAACAACCACAAAATGTAAGCAAAATGTTATATTTTAAAACTACGCTTGCTTTATTAACTAGCGGTCAAGTGGTCTGAACTTAAAGCATATTTTATGCCTTTTTAGCGCCAACTGGAAGATAAATCTTGCGATATTCTGTGAAAAATCAACCTTAGAGTGAGACATACTTGTTTTTGCGAAAAAGATTTCATTTTCTGAATCGAGCTTAAAAATTGGCTATTTTGAAAGGAACTATTTCTAATCAATTTTAACTCTGACATGATCAGAGTTTAACCAATAATGAAATTGTCACCCCACGATAGCCATCAGTAAAAGCATCGTTCTTTTTTCTATCAAAATATTCCGACATTTAAAAAAATCGTGTTTACGCTTAAAATCTTCCTTAATTTTGTTTGCTTGTTTGCTTCCCTTAACAAGTTCGCACAAGTTTATTCTCTTGTTAGACGAAAAATTCATGCAATAAGTAACAGCTTCATTGGTGCAATACACGGTTAATATACATTATCCATCCATTATGGCATGTGAATGGCGCATCTCAGCATTCTCTAGCATGCTCCAATAACGAGAAGTGACTGGTGAAGGATAAAGCTCAGATTTGGGGAGTTTGTCCGATCGAAGCACGTTATAATGGTGCTTGGTTATTAAGAGGATGGAAAGGCTATTAACTGCATTTAATCTTATTTCGTATTCACCGCATTCACGACGCGAATGCTCGACGAAGCATTGCGTTGCTCGTCACGTAAAACAAAAAATCTGCAAGTCAGTAGGCTGATAGATACTGATAGCAATCGCCGCCAAAATTACGCAACTTCTGCTACGCAGTAAAATTGCGCTGCGTTTGATAAGTAAAGGATGTCTCTCGGCAAAAATATTCGCGATGCGGTAAAATTACGCGGCGACTCGACAAACAGTTTATACAGGAACGTCAGAAAAATACATTCCCCTCAAATTCTTTAATAAGACAAAAATTTACAAATTAACTAGAGAAATAGGACTATGGTAAATGTTATACTTTCCAAGTCCGACTAGATACCCAACGACCAGCAAATCCTTTTGGAAGCAAACTTGGTCGGGACTCATTTTTTCCCGACAATAAGCTCCAAAAGTGTTGTTGCAGAAGCACTTACTGTTTTTATCTCAGGAAGATACTTTGTTTCTGCGCTATAATACTGTAATATCACACCACATAATTCTCAACTTCATATCATAATAATTAACATCATAAACTTATCATAACCCTGCTTTAAAAATAAAAATTATTAAATTAATAATTACTGACTCAGTAATTTTAATACGTATTGCTATTCATTTTATAAAACAGTACAGCACAATTTGCTATTTTAATAATAATAATAATAATAATAATTTGTTTTTCACATCAGTACAACACTACAGGGCAAATACATGTACAAATAATAAAATAACCAAAATAACAAAATATTTTACATCAAATCAGAAAAATTTATATTGGCCGTACATATTGTACTGCAGAACGTTGAAGAAGCTGACAGCTTATAAAATCTTTCTGAAAATGTGAAAAAGAGAAGAAGAAAAAGGTTAGTAGTAATAATAAACGTTAGGGAAAAATAGTGCGAAGTATGGAGATCGATTGGGGTGGTGTATATTACGATAAAAACTATATTCTTAAATGATAAGTACTACGTATAAAGGCATAGACAAAGACAGACATAAACTACAATTAATATTTGCAAATTTGATAATTGACAAAGATATATGTTATGTACATATAATATGTATTAACAAAATAAGCAGAAAAAAACACATAAAAACACAGGTAGTCAATAATTGCTGAAAAAATGACTTTTCATTACTTTCTTAAACTTTTAAATTGAGTGAACTTGTTTTACAGCTACATGAAGAGAATTCCAGATTTTAGGTGCAGTCATTCTTATAAAGTGTTTCATTGCATTGGTTCTACAGGGCGCTGTAATGTATTCATTAAATCTGGTGTTATGGACTTTGGGGTTTAAACTGACTGGATTTGCAAAAAAATTAGGGAACAGATTGTTTTTGCTTTATACATAAAGGTACAATAAATAAACATTGTAAGACACGAGATCGTCAACCGTTAGTATCCGACAGTCTTTAAACAGTTGAGTAATCACAGGATGGTGGTATGGTAAACAATAATTGATTCTTGGGAATTTTCTTTGTAGAGTACCGAGTTGGTTTAAGTTGGTTACGTACGTTTTACCTGAGAGAATATTACAGTAGCTAAGGCAAGGCGAAATCAGGGCGTTGTACAAAGTTAATAAGTTAGACTTGATGAGACTACGTCGTATATATGAGATTATTCCAACATTTTTTGCAATCTAATTACTGATCATAGTTATATGGAGTTTCCAGTTTAGATTTTCGTGTAATACTACGCCCAGGACTTTATTTTGATGTATTCGTTCTATTAGACGGTCGTCTATTTTTAAGTTAATTGTTGGCACAGTTTTGTTCTTAGAGTGAAAGATAATGCACTTTGTTTTATCAGGGTTTAATGGTAACTTATTAGCTTTAAACCAGTCCGAGCAAGCAGATAGTTTGTAATTCATTTCTGTCTCAGTTAGAAAACTGTGATCCATAAAGATAGAGGTATCGTCGGCAAGTTGAAAGATTTTAGAATCATTCTCTAGCGTGTTAATGTCATTTATGTAAAGCAAAAATAAAAGTGCGCCTAGAATTGAGCTCTGTGGAACCCCCGTTTGTAAGATTTGTGTGTTTGAAACAGCATAGTTACATTTAGCAACTTGGGTACGATTAGTTAAATAATTGCGAAACCATGAATTAGCTATGCCCTTGATCCCATAATGGTTAAGTTTATCAAGCAGGATAGAGTGATCAACCGTACTGAAGGCCTTCGATAGGTCACAGAATATACCTACTAACAGCAATGGAGTTGTTTTAAATAACGTTAACAATTTTTTCACAAGCTTTTATTAGAGCTATATCACAGGACGAACCCTTGCGGAAACCAAATTGATTTTCACTTAGTAGTTTATGTTTAGTTAGAAAATCTGTCAACTGATTGTGCATAGCTTTTTCAAATATTCTGGAGAAAAACGACAACAATGAAATTGGCCGGTAGTTATTAATGTCAGTAAGATCTTTTTTATGTAGTGGAATAATAGCTTGTTTGAGTACTTTAGGTATGTCGCCACAACTAAACGATAGGTTAATGATGTGGCTCAACGGTGCAGAAATTAAGTGTATAATGTCAGAGGCAATATTTGGAGAGATATTATCGATACCAGCACTTTTGTTTGAATTGAGAAATTTTGTAATTATTGTGACATCTTGAGGTGTAACAGGTTTTAAAAAAACGATTTGTGAAACGCCCCTCGAAGATAGTCTGTAATACATAGATAATGAACGGTAGAATTTATGATTTTTTTCATCGTATTTTAGCCCAATAGTTGCAAAATAGGTATTAAACTTTTCAGCTATATCTTGACCGTTAGATACAAGCATGCCATTTTCGTCTCTATGTTTAGTTTGATTGATGCACGTAATACGATTACTCATAATTTCCTTCATGGTATCCCATGGGTTTTTCATGCTGTTTTTGCAGCTTTCGAGCTTGTCATTATAGTATTTTGATTTAGCGTAGGTGTTTAACGTGTTTCCATACTGTCTGTAGAATTCTAAAGAGATGCTACTGTCTTTATTAAGAATTTGTCTACACATTTTGTTTTTGCTTGTTATAGAATTTAACAGGCCTTGCGTTATCCACTGCTTCTTTATTAACTTGCCATCAACGTTTTTACCGTTCCACAGTTTGGATTTAACGCGAGATGAATAAACCCTTGTGAAAGCGTTTCCATAGCCTCATTAACATTTGTTTCGTTTAACGTTTCATTCCATGTAATATTGCTCAAATCTTCAATCAATGCTGCTTTAATATTTTCATTGTATATAGTTTTTTTTGTAACTTACTGGCGCAGCAATATTTTGTTAGACAGTTGTATTATCACTGTTATAAACCTAATGATTTGTTTTTGCTATTAGCTCTAGTTAGGTACTATAACAACATGAGCTAAAATTCCTGGACTAGATAAAAATATTTTGATTAACTATAATATGACAAAAATAAATTTCAACGCCATGATCTACTTGTGTTCCCAAAAATGTGAGCCGTCAAGAATTAGGACCATAAGTTTACAGTAAAACTTAACCCCCCCCCCCCCGCCTCAAAGGTCTTATTTCCGTTAAACGGACTATTTATTGAATTCTGTAGCCGTTAACGTCGAATGCGTCTTAACACATCATGATGATGTTAATAATTAAACGGTTATAACTGAAGTTGATAATAATTATTGATTACCAGAAAAGCGGAACAGAATTAGTGGCTTAAGTCGTTGACACTGGATTAATGATTAGACCTCATCAGAACCCTGACTATTTCAAGCTGAAGAAGCTTAAGAATATGATTAATTGGTCATGTGTGAAACGAATTTCCGATAGGGCAATTATTGTATATATACATACCTACATACATACACACACACACGCACGCACGCACGCACGCACACACACACACACACACACACATATATAACTATATATATAAAGTTAAAACTACATTTTATTCTACTGTAATTCGTAAAGACTAAGTGTGAAGTGTTCTGTATATAGTAAGAACGTAATCTTCTGTAGCTTAATTGTATAATGAATAACTTTAAAGCCAAGTGAATCACTACTGTCATCAATTCATTAACTATGTAATTACTTAAATGCATATGATATTATAAGGCAGGGAATAGATCCCTGTCAAGAACCGGTCTGATGCGTAAAAAACTAGGAGCAGGTTTTTTCCCTTGTAGAGGTTATACTTATGGAAGTCCCCCTAAAGTACTTATATAGTACGTAACTGTGCACAGATTATGGATACTAACAATTACTATCGTAAGATCAATGTGACGTCTAACCTTTATGTTGTATTATTACTGTAATTCAAAGTGTATGTCTAACTTTGTAACATTATTGCAAATAAGTATTTGTATCATGGTGTTTTAATCAATCGTTATTTGCTTTTATTTTATCTCTAGCTAGGAACTACAATGAAGATCAACAAAGCACTAATTTGTTTTTGATAATATGCATTTCGAGAATTCCTTTAGATACAAAAAACCTTCAGTCTAATAACATAACATCCCACATTTCAAGAGGAAACACGTCAGTTAAAATTTTTAGTTCTCGACAGGTCATCACACACGTTTGCACATCAGAGCTAATACTTCCATGTAACTACGTTTTAACATTTGTAATAGCTTCCATTTGTTCAAATAAAATCGTGCGTGTGGCACATATTTGCTAACTAAGTTGATAGCTGTCCAAATGAGTCAGAACCTTATTATTTGATATAACTAAGTAGTGGTTTCTCTGGTAGTCTAAATTAAACTACAAGCACCTGCCATGTTTTATGACAAAGTTCTACGGAAATCTTATTCAAATGATAACCGGCAAAAGAACAAAACCAACGATACAATAAAGATGCTGGTATTTATTGCTGAGACGTTTCGGATCATTCTAGAATTCGTTGTCAAGTCAATAAATGCACACGTGCAAACAACACAGAATAGGATCTATTTTGATGCTGGAATTGTAATTAAAGAAAAACCAACTTATATACAAGACCATAATATAAAGACATTTATGTAAGTATAATTCTATTTCTGCAACTTTAACATCTATGTTATTGTTTTAAAACGTCTTTGTGAACATCTTGTGAGAAAGTTAATTTCTCTTTAATTGCAGTTCTAGTGTTATACCAACAAATCTCTTCAGTGTTGTTTACATTTGTTGACTGACAATGGATTCTAGAATAATCCGAAACTTCTCATCAATAAAACTGGCATCTTTATTGCTCGGCATGGCTTGTTTATAACTGCGAAGTTGTGACTGTTTGTGACTGTTTGCTAAGGACAGTTAATTCATCAGGTAGGACTCAACTTCGTTTCCAGAATAGTTTTGGGTTTGTTCTCGAATCATCTTAACACAGTTGTTGTAGTCCCCAAATATCCATAACCAAATATGCTCACTCCAGTGCAGTTCGTGCCCAATGGTTTTTTTCCACCCGATTATGCCAGTGCACAAATGTCTGATGCCATATTGTTTGCTGCGCAAATTATAATTGCTTTGCGCCCATTTGTCCAGTGGCCATCGAACTGGCCGCTGTCTAACTCTAACCATCTAATGGCATCCGCTAATGAAATAACAGAAATATAAGTTTGCCAAAAAAGTCAATACATCAGAATATTTTTTATGAAAACAGCAGTGAGACTCGGCGTATTTTTAATGCTAGTAGCTAGACAAAACTTTGAATTATGCTCTGAATTAATGAATTATGAAAAATTGACAGCTTTGTGTATACTGTGGGAACAACAAAATGTTCTGAATTTTGGTTCACATTAGACTGACCAGCAACAAAATTGCTGACAAAGATTTTAGAGTAAGAGCAATCCTCACAAGTCTTGCCATGAGATGGCGTGACAATACCTTCACTTGGAAAGTTTCCGAAAGATGGAGCAGTAAGACAGTACGAATACGCAACAACTGAGGTAATTACTTATTGTTAAACACAAATTTAGCCTTTTTGCTTCGTACGGATTATTTAAGCCGTAAATTAATTACAAAAAATACATCTAATTAGTTAACAATTACTCTAACTGACAAATTTTCGAAAACGTCTTATGTACCCGCTTTTGTGCTGAGATGCTTGTCTTGGCAAGAATAAACTTGTATAAACTTACGATACCAAGATAAAAAAACTCCAGACTGCTCAAAAAGCATTCTGTGAAAATCCTATTTCTAATGGAATTCACAATTTACCAATAATTCTGTAAAATCGCGCATGTATGTACGTACGTAGTGGAGTATGTAAGTGCAAACAACAATAGTGCGGCATTTTTGTTTCCAGTTGATTCTTTGCTACTGAGTATATGTAAGGTCCATTTCACCTAAGGGAAAATAACAATCGATTTCTGCCGGATATTCCACGTTGCAAGAAAATTCATTTCGTACAGAAACCGCGCGATTTTTAGGGTCGTCCAATTTCTGTGTTATGTGTAGTTTCTGTGTTCAATTGCTCGTAAATTGAAGACTTGTTCATTCTATAAATTAATTTCTGACAATTTCGAAGTTTGTGAATATATACATAATAATGATAAGCACGTGTTATTTTTTTGTTTTCACAAATATAATAATTGTTGTTGCATTAGTAAAAGGAAAAAATTGTTTACCTTGTTGCGGAAGCACGTGTGGTCGGGTCAGGGATAGGGTCCTCTGCACGCCCTGCTTTCACGTTAGCAGCTACTCACCCCTTTCTTAGATCCAGCCTGGGCTTACACGTGGTGTAAGAAGCCAGCTGGACCTGGAATGCCAGTACAAAAGCGCGTAGGTCACTACAGCTTGGATTTCTGACACAGGTGCTTCACGGCGTAGTATGAGTGTTGTTATTTAGTTTTTGGTGTATTTTCTTCCCCTTTTTCTGTTATAAGTGCTGGCAATACAGCTTGTTACAGTGGTATTCTAGTATTCTATTTTGGGTGTGTTATATGACATGCTACGAAAGGTATATGCAGTTATTTCATAAACAGTTCATTATTAATTAAGATTCAACCCACTGTGTGGCCACCGACTCCCGAGCCAAGTCGAATTCAGTCTAATATAATTTTGCCGCGCGACCTCCGTGTGAAATGGGCTGAACTGATCCGCGAGTATAACGTCATAAACGCGTTCACACCTGGCTAAGCCTGATCGAGTGTGATTGTAAATTATTATCCCACAATATTTAAATATTGATTTAAAAAACTGAATTTAACTTGATGGTGTAGGAGGAACTGAACGTCAATAAAAAAATCCAAGTCCTTAACCCTTTGACTGAGATCACGGTTCACCAAACCATTTTTAAAGGCCCTACGCCGGATATCCACCGTACAAATTTCGTGAATATAACCCTTTGTATTTCCTAGTCAACATGAATTAAAACTCAATACTGTAACTGTTCATATTTTTTTCTTTTTTCGAGTCCTTAATATTATGAATTTTGGCTCCTATTTCGGTCTTTTGAAGAATCGTTAAAAGCCCAGTACATATCTACCCCACAATGCCTCAATACTTATTGAATAAACAGAATTAAACTCAAAGCCTTAGTAGAATTTGAATGACAATCGAAAAATTGACTGATGTCTAATGTCCTTGACCCTTTAACTAGTTATAGATCACTATTCACCATAACCATTTACAATAGCTTATCCGAGGTTCTACCCCACAAATTTAGTGATTTTTTTCGTTTGCTAGTTAACATGAATTAAGAAATGGAAAACTAAAATTCATCTGTAACTTAATTTCAGTTGTGATTTGGTTAGATAGTAAAGATGGCATACTGTTTGCATTCCACAAAGGGACTTATGTAAGCAATAGTTTATCCATTTTACTACTGTCTACCTTTCAATGCAAAATACCATTCTCAAAGGTATAACTTTTTCATGTATATCCATGTTTACGCAACGCTCCATATGAAACATAAGTTTTTAAGTAGAATTATTTTAATATTATGATAAGTAAATTATCGATTATAACATGCAATAGACTTGTTAGCCCTATAAAAAGCAGTATTATTTCTTACTGAATTTTTTATTTTCCAGATAGCTTTGTGCTTTCTGCAGGGCTTACAAGACTATCAAGAATAAAAAATGAAAACAAGGGAGGAGAAAGAAAAATTGACTACGATCTTTGTATAGTCATTTCGTACCATCTATAATGACGTTCTAGACATTAGTTTTACGTAGATTTGTAAAATAACGTACATGTGTAAAATTAAATAGGCTTTCAACCCTGTTTTACTAACATTCTATAGATAGCTGTATAGACAGTTTGCCTCTTTATCACAGTGGATACTTTTTACTTCACGAAGAGAAAAACTTGTGCACTATCATCTAGGATTATTTTGTAGAACATTTAACTTTAGGTACTTGATGCAGAAAAATTCTAGTAACCGACTCTTGCGCATGGCTCGAGCACTGTATATTTCACATGAAAGTTGGAGTAACATAAAGAAACTCCGTCTTTGCCTCCACTCAAACAGCATATAATAGGGAAAATATGTTAATTAACAATACTAACATTTAATTTAGATCATTCTAAGGAATGCCAGGAAATGCTTGCATCCCTCTGTACAAAAGAAGGCAAGGAAGAAAAGTGAATTTTAAACCATGTCCCAAGAAAACTTTCCATAAAAAATTATATTACTTAGCATTACGCTTATCTGCTTGAAACACTTATGTAATTGGAAAAGACAATTCTTAATAATTTAAAATGTTCGTGCCAACTGTAAAAAATCACTGCATCACCATTCCAATGTGCACAAATGGCGCACCAAAAAACACATTATTGATCTTATTGACAATATAAAATAATTTATACTTTTGCTTAATTAGTTAAGGCGTGCGTTATCAATGACTGATTTGATCGTCTTAGATTATTTATACAAACTTTAAACAATCTTTTCTAAACTTGTTTCAAACGGCTTACCGTTAAAATGGCTGTCCTGTTACTGTTAACGAAAGCTTTGTACACAATAAGACAACATGTACGTGATACAAAAACAGGTGGTGTTTACAAATCCCCACACAATTTAAATACCCTAATGCTAACGCTAACGCTAACCCTAATCCTGACCCTAACCAACCCTAACCCTAATCCAAAGCCTAGCCATAATCCTAATCCAAACCCTAACCTTAAGCCTAACCCTAATCCACTTCACGAACTAATTTCTTGTGTGCGAGGAATTGTAAACCTTAGCCAAATTTTCTTGACAAATTTTTAAGCTTTATTTATGAATAGTGTTTTCTTGTCCTTAACTTTGAATAAAGAACACATACTCTAGTGTGCGTTAAATTTCTTAAAGAACTGTGTTGATTTTTGATTTCCAATAAAAAGAGGAAAAAATCTTAAAAAACACTTAAATAAGAATTTTTATACCAAGTACTAAAGTACTTTACTTGTAATAATTTTTAAGCACAGAGAGCCTCATTTCCTGACACCCTGAACATTAATTATGAGAGAAAAACTATCCTAATGAACGCTTACATGAAAGCTGCTTGAACTGATGCAATCAAACAAACCTAGAATATTAAGGCAAATATTAAATCTAGAAGCTATACATAGGTATATACTTGCAAAATTACTATAATTATGTACATACATAGTCTGCTCATTGCAGTAACTGATATTTACAATTTTCTAGCATTCATAGACGTTTTAAGTGACAAGTCATTCGTAAATTACAACATCTACTGAAAAATACAAACTGTAGCACTTATATTTTGTTGCAAAAATTTTATACATTCATATAATACACATCGACTATAACAGATAGTGCGTAGCTGGGAATAACTGAGTAGTCATGGTGTAAGCTTAGCGACTGCCGTTTAGGAGCGCCATACCTAATCAGTAAGGGTATAAGTAACTACCACCGAGGGGAAGGCGACCAGGGAATTGACAGCTCATGAAAATTGTACTGTTTTACACCACTTAAAATTAATGTAAGCTGCTGAAGAGTTGACAACTTAAAATAATTATTTTCCTGGTAGCACACCTTGGCGTATATATCAGGCTAAAGTAATGCCCAGAAAAATCTATCTTAATTACAATCTTTGTATTTCGCACTCCCCGTGTTTCTCTGCATCAGAAAGTAGATTTTTCAAAATACGCCCATAGTTAAATGAACTTTAATTTTGAGTAAACACTATAGCGAAAATCGGCTACATAATGAAAAAATGAAAATTTAAGCAGAATATCTGCTTATTTCTGATTGTTTTTTGCATCAGTTACACGATGTCGTTACATGCGCAGTTCGGCTTGATGATACCAGGAGTTGCTAGAACTTTTGTTTGTTGTACTTTAGATCTCGAGCTGATCACAAATGATCCAAGACTGAAGCAAAAAAACAAGAGATCTTGACTTCCTTCGTGTATGCGAGTTCCACCACGTGGTTCCACCGTCCCACTTAGTTAAACCGATGCTGCCATCTATATGCTGCCACCGTCAAGTCCCATAACTACGTTCCTGTGATACTCATAGATCGAAATTTTATCATCAATTGTCTTGTGGGCTATAAAATGAGAAAACCTGGCTTAAGTACACACGTTTGCTTTCCAGCAAAAATTAATCTTTCGTATGCAAAAGCCAGAGGCGTGAAAACAATGAAAACTGTCAGAACCAGTGCCACGAGGGTATATCATTTACACGGAGGTTTTATTTGAACATTAACAACCATTTTCAGGCAGATTCAACCTTTTTTAAGACAGAGAACTTTTTTTCTATCTCTTGAGAACAAATTTACTTAAAAAGCATTCTAGGGAGAGATTCATTCTAAAACAAAGAGGCGATAATTGAACTCCTTTTGCTTCTCATAGGTTTAGTGCGTGAAATGATGAGGGAAATTTTAATCTACTGTTAAGTGTCGAAATATCACTGGGAATCGCTTGACGTAATAGGAATGATCATTAAAAGTACATTTACGCTGAATTTGTAATGTAGTCTTATCTAAGAAAAAACGTTTCAGAAAAGATAGCAGTCACGTGAGAGCGTGACTCGCATTTTAATTGAACACCATGCGCGAGGTGCGTGTTTCCAAATTTGTAGTTTTAAGTCAGCATTTCAGATGTAAGAATCATTTGTCTGCCATCGATTCAGAATTGAAAAACTTAAAAACTTATACGTTTAAACGATGTTGTGATTAAGATTCGTGGGGGTTTTGACATAAAAACCGAGGTCTTATGACAATTTCTGAAGAGGAGTTAGCTTCCTAAAACCCTCACGAAGAATCAATAATTTAGGTACAAATTAAAAGTGTTTACCTATATATGTGCATTTAACGTGTTAATAGGAAATAATACGGCTATTTTTACAGTGTTTACTATTTTTAATGGCAGTTTTTTCATTTGTTTATGGAAAGTTGTTTGGGGAATTTCGATTAAATTTCAATCTTTCCGTGATTAAGCATAATTCACATTCAAAATAAATTATTGTTATAAAACCTAAAAATTAATTTGTTAGACGTGACTTATAGTGCTATTAGCATATCAGTCCAGCAATAACACCTTTTGTCCGCAAAACGGTTAATTACTTTCTAGATTCGTTTCTATGCAGGTATTTGTAGTCCTACTGTGCTACTCTTTTGTTTTTATTTATATAGACTTTTGCGATTTTTTTTATCAAAATGCACAATATGAAGCCATTCTAAGCAGCTACTAAACTGCACACACTATCACATCGAAACTTTAAAATCAAAATTAATTTAGGACGACATGTCTAAAATACGAGTCTTCGGAAAAACGAAATCATCAGCATGCTGTTTGCATCGTTCATTGCTCAGCTGCAATGCAGAAGACATTCTTTAAAGGATCAGCAAGACCGGCAGGAGTACAGAGCGATTTTAAATGCAACCATTCCAGTTCTTCGTTCGAGTGTAACACAGACTTATACTATTGCGAATTATAACTAAATTGCCAGAAACATGCACTATTTTCATTCTTATGAAAGATACAATAGTATCTTTAGTGAGTTTTAGTCTAGTGATAACGTATATATATATATATATATATATATATATATATATATATATATATATATATATATATATATATATACGTACCACACAAGATATAAAATGCAGTCAGTGATGTTAACAGTAGTGCTCAGTGAAAGACAAGTCAATAAGAGAATATGCAAGCTTTTAGTAATTAACACATGCATGCTTCAAGCAGTAAATTTGTTCATCTGACTGTGCACAACTTCGATGTAGTAATATCAAGAAATTAATGTAGTACTGATCATCAAAATTGCTTCATTCGTGCATCACACAATGTGCCACAATAACAACTCAACTGCATCAAACCAAATAGAAGAGATTTTTTACACAAAAGTTCTATATCTATGGGTATAGAATGACAAAACTTAAAACAGGAAAATGATTGACAGTATTTAGGACACGGTATAATAGTTTTGCACGAACATATCCAAATTATTTTCAAACATGAATTAACTGAAAAATATTTTCGAAAATTACAAGTGTTGGAAGAATAAAAACTATTGTTTTATGTTACAGTATCAAAGACAGACCTAAAAGAGGTTATTCAAAAACTACACATTATAGAGATGTTTTCATAGTATTACTCTATTTAACAGTATCTATTATAAAAAGAAAAAGTCGTGGTAACATTGTTTTTTCAATGATCTCTTTTAGCACACTGTACTATTTTTCACGAAAACTTTTTTGACAATGCATCTATTAAATAGCAATGTATTTCTTACTTCTTCGCTACCTGTAATTGTCAATCCAAAACAGTTAACAAACAGTTAAAACCTCTTTTAGCTGTTGTCCGTGACAGTGTAAGAGATCTGTGCGCTCACCCGACAAAAGGCTGGCGTGAGACTAGGACGGGTTTCCCTCCCTTCTGCTTGTGGTGAAAGAGATCACTGACCTGAGGCCCTTTACAGAACTCTGTTAGGAGCAGACGACACAATTAGTACAATGTCCACACGAACATAATCATGCAACACCGCTCACTATGTGATATGTACTGTATGGCTGCAATAATATATAATAAATGCTATTGTGTTCTATGCAAGAAAACAACAAACCTAGAGCAGACATGTACAGCACAATGTAGACTTAAAAACGTGTTGTTAAAGTCCATGCAATTTATGCTTTTTGGGAGGAACGACATACATTAAAAAATTACGCCTATGGGCTGTTTTCTGTTTTGCTTTCTTTGGTTCTTTAACTATAGGTAAGTTGACTCTGAAAACTCTGAAAGAGCTAAGTTTGTTCGATTTGTATTCATGTGTTATAATAACGAACTGAAAACTAGTATCGACTAAAAATAGCAATGTTCGGCTGTATAGACAGAACACGAATTTACGATGACTTACTATTATTATTATTATTATTATTATTATTATTATTATTATTATTATTATTATTATTATTATTATTATTATTATTATTATTATTATTATTATTATTATTATTATTATTATAGAGAACATCTTCTCAGGTCAGAATTGTTAACTTACAGAACAAATACCATAATCACTATAATTGCCTTACACAAGTATAATAGCAGTCCTTTGTGCAATAACGTCAAGACAATGAGCACAACCATGATACAAGTTCTTTACAACACACGCACTAAGCACTAAGCACACTGTCATTCCAAGATTCATGAAACAAAGAAATGTTTTAACATTCATTTCATTTTTGCTGTAAAGGTATGACTCCATGCGCGTGGTGCGTATGCAACAGCTTACATTTAAACACATGGAAGTACGTAATACGTAATGCGTGATGTGTAATACGTATTCATTCGAACGTGATGGCTGTCGTCTGAATACGCGTCACGCATTACGCGCACACAGAGTCGACTCTTAAGCAAGAATTTATTCTGTTTTTATTTGCAGCACGTAAATTCTTATGAACTGCAATTGAACAATTTGCCTATTGCGTATAATATATATACCATTTATATATTTAGCAATTTTCTTGCTGTATATTATTAAGTGTTGAATTGTATAGGTTGTCATATTATCGTCATCTTCATTGTCGTCGTCAGCATTGTTACCGTCGTCATTGTGATCGTCATCATTGTCATTGTCGCTATCATCATCATTGTCGTCTTTCATCATCTTTACCATCGTGTACACATTGTTTCTTACCTGTACTTTCTTTTTGCTGCCAGTAAGAAGCTCTTTGTACATCTCACATCGTAAGAATCTAGCATAGCTATCACTTTTCATTAGGTAGTAAATATGATCCTAAAACAAGTAAAACTAAACTGCATAGGTTAAGTCACTCAAGTCAGTACTTTTAAAGAGTTCTGACTGACACTCTATAAGAAGCCTTTGGCAAATTCTTCAATGATTGTAAAAGAAATTTACCATTGTTCCAATAACTGAATTTGTCTTCTTTGGCAACACACGTTATTCTTGTTTAAAGGAAAACTCTGCCCAATATTAAACTGTAGGTCAAAACAATCTACTCTTTAAAATATTGAACGGAAACGTCCCATTTTTTATAAATGACTTACGGAAAGAATTACCATACAAACGCAAGTTAATATT